>CATIWF010009843.1:0-63512 GCA_949630135.1 Balakata baccata | reverse complement strand
GAACTCCCCATCGCCAAACAAATCAATCCCATGCTTGAATCCGAAATCACATATATAATTCTGAGCTGGCAATTCTAAGTCTGCCCCGTCAAAGTGCAGCACCAATTTAGCCTGGCACCTCTACTTCACTTGAATCCGAAGGCAAATTGAAGCAGAGCTCAAGCCCTGTCGACCCTGACATCAACCCACCATTCCCATTATTCCCAAGTTGGAAAGTTGATTTCTTGATAGATAAGCATTGCAGTGGCGGATCCAAGATCTTAAGTCAGGAGTTGCAAAAGAGCTAGGATCCTAAGCGAGGGACTCAGGCATGCTTCAATAAATTGTCAACTGTGAGCCCCGTTTGAGAAGTGAATTCTTTCTTCACCAAATCAAAAGCACAGCTATGTTCTAGATATGTTATTGTAGTGCCTGAGTCTATGATCAGCCCACCACTCCCATCATTCCCAAGTTGCAAAGTTGATTTCTTGATAGATAAGAGATTGCAACCCCACTGATATCCCTTCAAGAGAAAGATAATAAAATGATGGTTGTAATGCCTATCTTATGTTAATCTGTATAAAAAGAAAGGGTTTTTATTTTTTTATTTTTAAGTGTAGATGTTCTGCTGTCATTAAAATTTTCTAAACGATAATTGTCTCAGTTTTATATAATATACAGAATCTTTGAAAAAGACATTTCCTCATAAGAAAAACTTACTATCTTTGAGCTTTGATATTATACTGCATCTCAATACTTTAGGGGATCAACTTTGTTACATAAGTTGATTCTTAACTTAAGTCTTAAGTGGAATTTGAAGCATTTCAAAAACTTGGAGATCCAACTGCAAAAAGACAAGTAAACTAAAACAATATTTGATCTCTTAGTTTTTGTCTCTAATTAATTTTTTAATTTGATATAAATAGGGTATTGGAGGCCTCTTAATCTTAATTTGAATCACCATCTTTTCTTTGGATCTTGATTTTTTTTTTTTTTAATGGAGAGAGTATAAAAATAGCCAAAAGCCAAGAGAAGGCAAGGAATAGAAGCAGAAGCAACCAAACAGCTAGGTGGGATATGGGCCTAAATTCATGAAATATTGTATCTAGATATACGAGTCCAATAGTCACCCCTATAAAATTTATTTTCATTAAATTTAATATTTTATTTATTTATTAAGAAGCAAAATGGCCTTTAACTACATAACAGGAAGAAACAATCTTCTTGCATATACCATATAAATGTTCAATTTGCATTAATATTGGTGGACAATGAGAAAATGATTCGAATTGGAAACCTCTTATATTCTAGAATACCAATCAAGCTACCTCTTGATTGACACATTAAATTTAATGTTGATGATAACTTGAGCTTCACTTCAAATATGAAATTCTTTTCTTCAAACCTTGTCAAGTTAATTTTATTTTATGTTATAATTTTTTTTACGTTCATGTAGTTAATAATTATTATTACAAAAAAAAAATGTTTTGGATAAGCAACATTATATTTTTAATTAATTATTAGGTAATTTTAAAAAAAAAATCATTATGTTTAGTTTAAAAAAAATATTGGAATACTTTTTAGGAAAAAAAAAAGAATATAAAGATTTAATAGAAATTTGCAATCCATTTTTTTTGTTATACAAATGCACAAACACTTTATAACGAAATTATAGGTACTGATTTGAAATTTAGCTACTTGAGTAAAATTATATATAATTTAACCGGCCATCAATAAATTTGTCTAACAATCAACTATTAAATCAATATTATTTAATATCACATAAATTAATATGATTTTTACTTAAGAAATATAAAATATCAAATAAAAATTTTGTTGATTATGTGACCAATGAATAGTATTATATACAATAAATTATAAATTAATAATTTAAAAAATAATAAGTGCACTATATTTTTGAATAATAAAAATGAAAGATGAAACTATTTGTTGGGGCTTTATTTAAAAGTTATTTTTAATAGTTTTTTCAACGTGGTTTTACAAGTCGCTTTCTTGCATGAGAAGAAAATAAATAAATAAATAAAATACCGTGAGTTTTTGAAATGTTGAGTGTAGTATGATGTAATTACTGAAAATAACTGCCGAATGAAATGGCAGTAATTTTTTTTGTTAACTACAAATTTTGAATTTAATTACATATTTTTAAATTTTAAAAGATTATACGTGCATAAACTTATATTATTGGTCTTTCTATGGTATATTGTTAGTGTAAAATATTGGATAAATATAATATTGGAAAAAATTGTGATTATAAGTCATTTTGAAAGAATTATTTGAGTGAATTTTACTATTCGATTTCAGAAAAAAAATTGATATATATTCTTTAATATGAAGACTATAAATTAATATATTTATATAATTAAAATAAAAAATATATAAATAGAAATTCGAGCGCAAAACTCAATAACCACCGGTGAGGATGATGGGTTGGCTGGAAAACCTAAAAGTGGAGCGACATGAAAAGACAGGCCGACAAGAATGGTCAAGTTTGGCGGCACCTGTTGGGAGAAGCTTCCAAGAAGATGCTAATCTTTATCTCCCAATGTCGTCAACCCACACTGTTACAACTGATGCCTCGTGTTCATTTCACTTGGACCTTTTTCTGGAACATTTTGTGTCAGTGGCTGTGATTGCGACGTTTTCAATCACAGCTGACAATTAATCTCGCGTTCCTCGAAATCCAATTAGACATTACGAGAATAATTCAAGTAAATTCACGTTAATAAATAAACGGATTAGTATATAAATAAAATAGTGGACATAATCTATCTATTAATTTTTCTGTATTACTCTCGTAATAAACTTAAAATATGGATTCTTTAACACTGTAAAATTATTCATCTAATCTAAATATAAATTATCAATGTATTATTATAATATAGTTTAATAAATAATAATTATATAATTAATTTATTAATATTAATTCATTTGCACAAATATAATTTATTATATATATATATATATATAAATTTATATTATATAAGCTTGTAAAATGAGATTGAGAGTGAAAATTTACTTGTTGAATCAGAATTTTGCATTTATAATGTTTTAGGAACACAAAATTACTAGAATTCTGCGACCGAATACTTTTTTATTGATTGCGAGTGATTTTGAAAAGGATAATTCTTTAGAGAATTCTGTTTACAGAAAAATTGCAGAGGAAAGCAAGTGAAACTGCCTATAATTTCACGTGAAAAAGAAGAGCAACAGTTATTTTTTTACAAAAAAATGTCTCCTTATATATCTTTTTTTATATTTTTAATTAATTATTTTATAGTTCTGGATTAGATCAAATTCATATGGACAACTCAAACCACAAAATATAACAAAATATATTTAATTGTGTTTTAAACATGTTAAATATGTAAAATTCATTTACTATACAATTTTTTTTTGAATCATAATTGTTTTGATATAATTGTTTATTTAACACAAATCTGTATAAGTTTAAATTCATATTATTTTATATTGTTTAATAGTATCTAATTTAAAATTGCTGGCTATATTTCCAATTCACATTCACTACTTCTCTTTTCTTTTTCTTTTTTTTTTTGAGGAATTTTTTTTTTAAGAAATATGGTGAACTTCTTTTTATTACATTATAAAAAATTTTACGTATAAATGCTAGATACTTGATTTATTTTTGAATAAGATCAAAAATTACCTTTAGAGTATGGGTCAATCGTTGTAATCAGTTAATGTCGGCAGAAACTTACATGTTGAAGCGTTAATTTCTTATTTCCAATGCTACACGGAGACTGGTTATTAGACATCGAAATATTTTCTACAGCACGAACATCTTGTATGTTTGAATGAACTTAGAATTTGAGAGAAAACACACAGAGAATAATGGAGAGCAGTTTTTTTGTAATTTCATGTTAATTCTAACAGATGTGGAAGAAGGAGGAAATTAATTTTCTATTAACTTCCTCTATTTATACCTAATTCTTTTAGGGTTTTGGGCTGGGTCAAGCCCACATGGGCGGCCCAAATCCATAAACCAATATCTCCCACTCGCCTATAGTAGGCTTGACTCATTCCAAATTTCATTCTAAAATTTCAATTTCAAAGAGAGTCATTCATACAATGCTAGAGGCAGTTACTCATATGAAAGAGTCAATATAAATCTATTGACATAATTAATTGAATTGTGCTAAATGGTATATACAATATACTCATATAATTAAACATTCGTAAACAAATGAATTAAATGAGTATGCCTTTGACTTCATTATAAATAAAAACGAGTGTTCTGTCAATATTTATAAACTGTTCATATTCTATATAAAGCCAAGGGATTTTGCATGTCTAACAAATGCATCCCTAGTTATTGATTACGTAAAAGGATCTGCTACCATTTTACTCGTAGAAATTTATTTCAGAACCACTTCCTTTTCTGCTATCATATCTCTAATATAGTGATATGTAATTTGGATATGTTTGGTCTTCCTATAATATTTCGAATCCGTAGCATAAGCTAATGTAGCCGTATTATCACAATATATTGTGATAGGTTCAGATGCTATTTTAACAATTTTTAAGTACTGTAAAAACCTTCTCAACCAAATTGCTTTTTGTATAGCCGAAGAACACGCTACATATTCAACTTCCATTGTCGATAAAGCTATACAAGATTGCTTCTTGCTACTCCATGAAATTGTGCAATCATTTAGCAAGAATGCATATCCTTAAGTTGATTTGCACTGATTAAGATCACCTCCCCAATTAGCATTTGTATAACTAATTAAGCGTAAATCTTTCCCTTGATAACATATAATATAGTTTGAAGTTCCTTTTAGATATCTTAAAATCCTCTTGACTGCCATTCAGTGTTTTAGACTTATATTAGATTTAAATATGCTCACTAGCCCTATGACATAATAAATGTCTTGAAGTGTGCACATCATTGTATACATCAAACTACCAACAGCACTGGAGTACGGTACTTTGGACATTCGTTTTTTTTCACCAGAAGTTTTGGGACACATATCAAGACTAAGGCTAAAATTCCTTTCAATTGGGGTATCCATGGGTTTACTATTATACATATGATAATGCTCCAATATTTTCTTAATATAGATCTCCTGAGATAAATCCAGAAGCCTTTTTGAACGATCCCTAAGGATCTTAACACTACGCACATAGTTAACCTTACTCATATCTTTCATTTCAAAATTCGATGATAACCACTTCTTGTTAACATCAATCAACTTCTTATCATTTCTAGCTAACAACATGTTATTGACATATAAGGATAAAATTATTAAACCAATGCTTGAACGTTTAGTATACACACATTGATCTTCCTCCATCATTATAAAGCCATCCTTTAACATAGCTTGATGAAATTTGAGGTTCCATTGTGTTGAAGCTTACTTAAGACCATAAATGGATCTTTTGAGTATGCAAACTTTGCGCTTTTGTCCTTTAAGCTCAAAGCTTAAAGGTTGATCTATATAGATTTCCTTATCTAGTTCTCTATTGAGAAAAGTAGTCTTAACGTCCATTTGATATAATTCTAAGTCTATATATGCCATAATAGCTAGAATGAGGTGAACTGACGCAAACCTAACAACATGTGAGAACGTATCTTCATAGTCAATTCCCTCTCGTTGTTTGTAACCTTTGGCTACTAATTGAGGTTTGTATCTTTCAATTTTTCCATCCGCTTTACATTTAATTTAGAGAATCCATTTATTCCTAATGGTCTTATAACCTAGCGATAAATCAACCAAATGCCAGACTCGGTTAAATTTTCTTGAATCCATTTCCCAATGGTCTTACAATCTAGCGATAAATCAACCAAATCCTAGACTCAGTTAAATTTCCTTGAATCCATTTCCTCTTCCATGGCTTTAATCCATTCTTTTGCTTTAGGACCAGAAAGAAGTTGTTGTATTATTTTAGGCTCTTCTTCATCTAGAGTAATCATGAAAGCTTCCCCTCAATCTCAAATCAACGCTAGGAAATTCTTTCACAATTACTATGTCAAGGCTGAGATTGTTCTTGATATTGCTATATAGGGGCACAATTAGTCACCATATTAATCCCACTAGCTTCAGGAGGAGCTTTGTAACATCCTTGACCGTCCTTACATGCATTATTATATGCATTTTATTTTGACATATTCATTTTATATACGTCATTCACATGAAACCTATGCATATATAGGAATTTTAGCTAGAATATGCTTACGATATAGACTTGTCACTTGTCGGTCTATTTTGATGGTACTAACTTGACATGTCTAGTTATGATTTAAATAAGAATTATAAAGTATTATAAAAAATTGAAATAAAATTATTAAATTGAAATAAAGGAAATTTGGCATAGTTAAATTAACTAGATTGGACAATTTGAATAAATAGTATTTTTAATACTAGGTACAAGTAAATATGTAGAGAAAATAATAATAATAATAATAATAATAATAATAATAATAAAAATTAATAAATCAATATATAATAATAAACAGAAAAAAAGAGAGGATAGGACAAAAAGAATAGTAAGTCGGTTGACAATTTAGCTTTTCACTTTGCTGCCTACCTTCACTTCTCACAATATGAACAACCTTTCCTCATCCATATTTTTTTCTTTTTCTGCACCTGAAACACCCTTTTTTCCTCTTTCATTTATTCTATATTTACAGCAACTTTAGCTTAAACAAAGCTGGTTATTAGTAAGTAACCAATTCCTATTGTTTCTAATATTGGTTATCTAAGGTCTCTAATCAAGCATCAAGCAGTAAATTGAATTGCAATTTTGGTAATCTTAGAGGATGATTCTGAAGAAGCACAAAATAATAATTGTAGTTTTATTTCTTAGATTTATAACTATATAAATATATTTGCATGATTTGATGTCTATAAAAAGATATTGGCTTATGATTGAGACGTGTTTGCTTATGGAATACTAACTGAATCATCTACTATGTTGATTATTTTTCTATACGATAGAATCAATATTTAAGAAAACTCATACCATAAAAATTGTAGATATATGTATTATCTAGTTGTATTTTAAATTTCAGGACCAAAATATGGGTGGATGTTGAGTTATGGGCAAGAGAGTCACATTTGTTCCACTTTTAAGCTGTCTGCTTAGTATCCTGTGCAGATCAAGTCAATGTTTTGCCCATTTTGAGCTCCTTATAGACTTTATTTGTAAACGGTCAAAACATGAAAGTTATAGGTATATCTCTTAGATAAATTTTGGCACAAATTTTACCTCAATATATTATGTATTTTATAAGATATGGCCTTCATAAATTATACTAGCACGGATGCCAATCATATTTTTGACTAGTCACAAGTACCCCACCATCTGAGGATCTTAGAGGTAGAATGGATGAAAGTTGTCAATATTAAAATGTTCCATTTTAACATATCTATGTTTATACAAAGTTTTATAAAAATATAACTTACTCAAGATATGAAAGTTATAAGTATATCTCTTAGATAAATTTTGGCACAAATTCTACCTCAATATGTTATGTATTTTATGAGATATGGCATTCATAAATTATACTAGTCTGGATGCCAACTCTGTTTTTAACCAGTCACAAGTACCCCACCATATGAGGACCTTAAAGGCAGAATGGATGAAAGTTGTCAATATTAAAATGTTCCATTTTAACATATCTATGTTTATATAAAATTTCATAAAAATATAACTTACACGTTGTCAGATATGAATATGCAAAGTTGGTGTCCCAAAATTGTCTAATGGTAGAAAACAGAACATGCATATAAATTGCATCAAAAATTACATGATGGTCCAATTGTTCTGAAATTTAGATATGTTATATATCTATGTTAGCTTTAATTAGAAATAAAAATCATACAAATTGGACTAGTATAGAAAAAATTATAAGCTTCTAAACACATGAATGTCATGTTGCCATAATACCAAACCCTAGTTAGTGGTCCATATTATGCATATTTCAATTTGTTTAAGTTTTGATAAGTTTATTTAGCTACCAATTGACCAAGTATACATTCAATTAGGCATACAACATATTGGAGACCCCCAAGGAAGTGAAAGACAATAAGTTAGAGGCTTAATATCAAAAGAAAATGTGAGTTTAATTATCAAACAATTTCTTTGGTACGTGTATTTGTTGCGTGCTATGTGTAATGTGACTTGACTTATTACTATATGAATTACATGATTGTAATGGTATGAATATGATATCAAAAGGTGTGAATGACTTAAATAAGTGGTTGTGTTATAGGTTTTCTTACATGAAGTGATTGATGATTAAATATGCAAATGTGATATAAATGCAAATGTTAAGTAATGATTATTGCAAATGCATATGCATATGGACTTAAAAGACGTTTTGACTAACTAAATGGCATTGTGAAGCAAAAGAAGAGGCTTATGACTCAAACAAATGTTCAAAATCAAAAGAAAAGGCTTACGGCCTAACAAATGTGCAAATGTTACAAATGATCAAGCTAGCTAGCAAATGCAAATATTCACATGGAAATCCGGGACAATGTCTGTTTAGCCTGGTCACAAAAAAAAATGATATAAGCATAAGCAAATGAATGTTTACATGATTTGTATAATAGTGATAAATAGAATGACATATAAAATATATACGAATGACGATTATTACTTATAATTGTAATTGACTAGGTACTTTAGAGAGTTTTTGATAATTATTCTCATTGAGTTGCAACTCATCAAATTGCATTATTTTTCAGGAAGAATCTAGTAATTAGCTCATTTTGGAGGTGTATAATATATAGAAAATATGGATCACAGGTCACCGGTTGAGCCTCACCAATCTCTCCTTGCATTTCACATATGTATAGGGACATGTCTTTTATATTTTGGACTGTATGTCTGTATACACATAATATAGTGAATACGCAGTGATGTGATATATATATTATGTATATAGTCAAGTTGTTATGTTTTGCTGAATTGCTAAATGCTATAAAGTGATATTGTTATATGAAAAAAAAAATTATCCCTCACTATAAATGGGGTACTATCTTATTCTATGCAATATACGATAACATGATATATGTATAAGTGATATCTATGGGTATACGGTGTTATATTTTAAGCTTGATATTCCATATCATTTTGCTTTATGGGTGCTAAATCAACCATTCTTGCACTCCCACTAGTCTCAGTATCTTCCATTTCATAAAGTTGGAAGTCTCCATTTATCTCACATTTTTCAGGTTAGTCCTCTTCTAAAAATACGACATCGCGTGACTCAATTTCTATGACTCTTCCATTTGTATCTTTTTCTAAAAATACATATCCTTTTAAGAAGTCTAAGTATCTTATAAAGATACATTTCTTCCCCCTTAGACCAAGTTTCTCATATTCATGAGAAGTATTATGAATGTAAGCAGCACAACCCTATAGACACATTTTTCTTCAGTTGGGCTTTTTGCCTTTCTATAACTCGTATGAAGTGAAAGGAACATTTTTAGATGGCACACAGGTAGAAAATAGGTAGCAATCAGTAACACATCTCCCCAAAAGAAAAAAGGCAATTTAGCTTACCCCATCATATACCTAACCATATTCAACAGGGTTCTATTTCTTTTTTTTGATACACCATTTTATTATGGAGTGAAATGAATAGTTAGTTGCATAGTTATATCCTTATCATCACAATAGCTTTTAAATAACTTAGATAGATATTCACATCCCTCATCGGTCATTAATACTTTAATATTTGCATTTAATTGATTTTTAACCAATTTATTGTAGTATATGAAGCAATCTAATGCTTCAAATTTATGAGAAATTAAATAAATGTGACCATATATAGTGAAATCATCTATAAAAGTGATAAAATAGTGAGATCCATATTTTGCTCTCACGTTCATTAGGCCACAAATGTGAGAATGAATAAGTTGTAAAGGAAATAAGGTTCTCTTAGCTTTGCCAAAAGGTAATCTTGTTGCTTTTTTTCCAGCTGGGCAATGCTCACAAATAAGCAAATCAATTTTCTCATTTGAACCTAAAAGATCAGCCTTTGCTAATATTTTTAAGCGATCTTACCCAATATGTCAAAATCTAGCATGTCACTTAATATCTTCATTTAATAAAACATTACTAGAATTTCTAACAACAAAAATAGAAGCATCCACATTAATAGGGATAATATCCATAACAATGAAACCATCTAAAAAATATCCGAAACTATAATAAATATCATCCAATAGTACTTTCACACAACTATTCTAAAAAACAACCTTAAATCCAAGATCTAGGAGAATAAGTACATAGACTAGATTTCGTTGAACTTCAGGAGCATAAAGCACGTCATGGAGATAAAGAGTGTGGTCTCCCCGCATCACCAGCTTGCATGTGCTGATTCCAAGCATATCCACTGAAGCATTATTCCCCATATAGATACTCCGACTTCCTTTTGGAATCCGATGAAACTCCACAAAGGCATATCGACTTTGTTGTTATGTGGTTGGTTGCAGTTGAGTCTACAATCTAATAAGGAACAGTTTCAACAAGCATCAAACAACTACTAACATATAAATCAAATGGATGAATTTGGTCATACAATACCTTTTGGCTTAGTGCAATCACGAGCAAAGTGACCTAGCTTCCCACAATTGAAGCAATTCATGTTCTTACCTTTCTTGTCATCGCGTCTTCCGCGCTTGCATTTCTTCCCACTAAAATTGGCTTTGTTGCATCTCTTGCCTTGCTTGTTTGACTTACCCTTCCATTTCTTTCATCCACAGCTCGAAACTCCTTTTCCCTTGGACTTAGTCATATAAGCCTCTCCTATAGGTTTATAAATGAGAAGGCGATCCTCCTCCAGTTCAACATGATAAGCAATGTCATCAAAATTCTTGATGTTGTCATTATGGGTAAGGTTAACCCGCATATGCTCCTAGGCACTTAGAAGAGATCGAACCACAGCTTAGACCTGTTACTCATTAGTTAACTCATGACCAGTAACTTTCAACTTAATTATCATGTTAGACATCGCAGTAAGATGTTATCTCGTTGTATGATTATAATTTTTCTCATAAGCATCAAATTTAAAAGTCAATTGATGCAGCCTCGTAGTTAAAATTCCACCAAATTAGACCTTGATAGCATCCCAAACTACTAAAGCTGAGTGGTGTTTCTCAAAGTGCAACATTAGATAATTTCTCATGCTGCTCAGCCTCAATATGCGAACAACCCTGTCCTTGCGCTTATAGGCTTGATATGCCTTCATATCCTGCCTATATTGAGCAGTGTTTCCATGCTTAAACTCAGCCATGGATTGTGTAATCGTTTCCAGCATATCTTGCTCTCATAAGAGATACTGAATTTTTTTATGCCAAACATTATAGTTCTTGTCATTCATATTATCTCCTTGATTCAAATAAGCAATAATGCTCTTTGTGACATCCATTTCAACTAATTAGAAACAAAGATCTTAATTAGCACAATTCATAATTCAAATTATTTTATGTCGCAAAGTTTTAAATTACTTAATAATATCCTAACATATGTAATAGAAACAAGAGTCTTGTTATACAATCCACTCAATTCCTACTATAAACATAAAACTCTAAAAATGTTTATAATGAAAAAAAAGTCCAAATATTGCATCAAATTTATTCATTTTCTTTATGGACTAGTGTTCCCCTCTCAACAAATTCCCTCTGAGTTAATTATAGGTCCCAAAATAGCTCAGGAGGGGGGGGGGGTTTAAGAATTTTATAGGCTTTTAAAACCAACCCATATTTTTAGGTAAGCTAGTAGTATTCTAATGGAACAAAGTAGATTACCAAAATAGAAGATGAAACTTTAGGTTATCAAAAACAAATTTTAAAATCAAATATGTTACCCAACCTTAGTTAGTCTTTTGATCTGATTAACTACCACTTTTAGCAAAAAACTAAAGGCTCAAGTTTATTTTTAAATCAAAACTAAAGGATATTTCAAACTCTTTTCAACTAAAATCTAATTTGAAGAATTTAAAACAACAATTTTGTAGCAATATAAAACAGAGATAAAGTGAAAGAGCTTGACACAATGATTTATAGTAGTTTGACTTTTCTTAGCCTACATCTCCTCAATATTCAATCTTGAAAGTTTTACTCCATTAGTAACTCTTTTCAAGGGCAAGAGTTAAGCCAATTATAAGCTTAAACAAAGCCAAACCTAAGCTCACCCTTACAACCACAAGTTTTTATAAAGTAAAACTTGACAAACACTTGATTAACTTAAAATCCAAGATGCTAATCAACCTAAAACAAGTTTTAAAGCTCTACTTGAAAACTTACAATACAATCATACCTCAGTTAAGCACGAATTTAAAGATTACAATAGAAACTAAGAGCCAAAATAAGTAGAATGACACAAGTGAAGCTCAAGTGGAAGAAAAAGCTGTTTGAGAAATGAAGAATGAATTTCTTATATTAATTTATTGTTTTCCAACACCCAAAATATCATTTCAACATGTTTATATAATTTTTTGATATGAAAACTAGCCAGTAGAGACAATAAATAACTTTTCCAAAACTAGCCGTTATTTTATTTTTTAGTGAAATTTGTTAGAGTGCGTTTAACATACTATTAGAATAATAGGTTTCTAATTGTATTAAAAAACATTTTATCCTTAAAAAACTTAAGCTTCACTTTTGTCATACACTGCAATGACTTTACAAAATAAATCTAATAAATAGTAATGTTATCCTCATACTCCTCACTTTTGAATGACACTTTATTTTTAATCCACTTGTGTTGATGAATTTGAAATTAAAATATTAATACACCAAATTCTAATATCATAGTTTTACAATTATCAAAACTTATAGATTGCAATATTTGAGCCAACACTAATGTCTTGGACATTTTACTCATCCATAGGCATCCGCTCATTGGCTCTAAACCTCATACTCATCCATGAGTATCCACTTGAGGACTTGCTAGATCACATAATGCCATTTTGTGTTTAGTGCTCCAACACTTTAAATAACTCTCTCATAATGTTGTTATAATCCAAGTCGTTTTTCCTCTTTTAAGTGCATTTCTTCTTCTTCTTCTCATGAATCAAGTAGGGAGTCGAGAACAATCCACATTTGTTGTTCCACTGCCAACTTATCTTCATTGTGATAAAAAAATAGAAGCCCTATAATTTATGATACATCACATGACTGTATTTTTCCATTTAGTGATTCAGCTCCTTTCTATATGTAGTCAGTTGCTCCAAAGCGTGAAGTATATAATCCCTTATTACATATTAGAATGAATGAACATTAGACATAAAAGGCATATAATATGTTTAACCAATTTCATGTAAATTTTACATTTTATGCATTTTTAAACCAAAAACACATCAAAACGTGCTTTAAAAATTATGAAAAAATACTATTAAATGGAAAATGAAAATTTAAGCATTTGAAAAAAAATTGGTAAACAAACAAACCTCTCACACACCTCCACAGGCCACCTAGAGGCAGTCCACGCACCTCACACACCACCGAACAATTGCAACGCTCCACCATGTGCCCTCATGTGCCGAACACGCACCACTTGTCCTCGATACGTCATTTGCCATACGGACCAACCAGAGAAGGCCATGTGTCCAGTCACGGCCACGCAATAGTGACACTTGTGCATGCCATGTGGCACGGCACATCAGCATCATGACAACATGCCCCCAATCATATGATGCCACGTGTCAAAATCGACCCAGTCAGCTAGCCACATCATCATGACACACTAACAGCCATTTCACTATCCTTTTCCACCTGTGACCAATAAGGGAGAGACACATTGATAATAACTGCTTTGTAACCATCTCACGCTCCCCCAGCGGCGTGTGCAGGCCATGCATCGCCTTCAAATGGCAATTTTGACTCGTTTTTCAATTTTTTCTTTATATTTTTGGATTTCTGATCAGTTTTGACTATCAAATTTACAATGTGATACCTCTATGACGGATTTTGAACATCAAACACATGCACAAAAGTGAAATAATCATAGAAACATTAATTTTCAGAATTAATAACCCTAATAACAACCATAAATTTTGAAAATTCATAGAAATTCAATCAAGTATCCAAAAAATCTATAAAAATACTTGTTGGTTGTAATGAGAGCTTTCCAACTATATCAATTTCATACCATGAAACAGAAAATCAATTTCACAAAAAATTGAATAAATCTCAGATTTCTAACAATTTTCATGCAAAATTGTTTAATAAACCATTTTAATCTTCAATCAAGAACAAAAACATAAATTTATGGCTCAAATACCATTGTAATCAGTTAATATCAGCAGAAACTTACTTATTAAAGCGTGAATTTTGCGTTTTCAATGCTATAAGGAGACCGGTTACTAGAATCCAAAATAATTTCCACAGCACGAACACCTTGTATGCTTGAATGAACTTAGAATTTGAGAGAAAACACACAAAGAATAATGGAGAGTAATTTTTCTATAATGTCACATTGATTCTGTCATATGTGGAAGTAGGGGGGAATTAATTTTCCATTAACTTCTTCTATTTATACTTAATTTTTTTACAGTCTTGGGCTAGGTCAAGCCTACACGGACAATCCAGATCCATAATCCAGCAATCGCAAATATCAAATCCGATATAATTTTTTTTATGCATTATATGAGATTAATTATATTTATAATTTAGTCATAATTAATATTTTTCATCCATTTTTAATGAAATATTTAGTAGAGTTCAGACACTATAGTTTTGTTCAATAAATTCAATTTGTCAATTGAGCAATTAACCCTTAGTTATATATATATATGTTAGTGATTTAAAATTGATTCAATAATCCCATCATAAGATAAGGGCTACTCCACTTCAACTTTACAGCCGTCTCCACGTCAGATAAACTTGTCCACCAAGGAACTCAATTGGAAACAGGGGTACATGTTCATAATGTCCCTAGCTAGTATGAAGAGAAATGTGTGTAGCACATAATTATTAATTAATTGTTAGATAAGTCTTTCCCTAAGTAGAATAAAATATTTTTTAAAAAAAAAAAGAGAATGTTATATGGATAATGGATAATGGGTACGGTAGTTGGTAAAGCCTAATGAACAACCAGTCCACACACTTTGACCCCCGCCAAAAAAATAAAAAAAAGCTGGTTACTATTCAAAAAAAATTTGTTAATTATATATATTATATGGCCAAATTACTAAAAGAAAAAAATGAATTTTCAAACTTATATTAAAAATAATATATATTTTTAATTTTTTTTCAATAAAATGAACTAACTTTTAATATTTTATTAATTTAGAATTCCAGTTAATTTTGTAGAAAAAATTATTGATATTTTTTAACTTTTTGATGAAAATAATTTTTTACCGACTAAGAACTAGATTCACCAATGGTTTAAAAATATGTCAAAAATTTTATTTATTTAATTGAAAAATTGAAAATACATATTATTTCTTATGCAATTTTGAAACTTTATTTTTTTGGCAATTTAGCCTATTGCATATATATATAATTTTAATTAATTTAAAATTAATTTTAATTAATAAAATTTAATAATTTAATAATTCCATTTTAATTTAATTCTATTTTAATGAAATAATTAGAAAAAAGAAATGAATATTTTGACTCTCCAATTTAGTCATTATAGACATTTTGATAATATGACAAAAATCAAAATTGAAATATTACTTTGGATAAATTCGCTTACAGCTTTTAAATTGTGGGATACTAAAAGTTAAGATAAAAAAAAATTTAAGTGCATAATGTAAAAAAAAAAAAAGAAAATTTAAAAAGTTAATTTTAATAAAGTAGTAAAAAAAACAACTATAAGGGGTCAAAACACAATTCTTTTTTTCAACCAATAAGGAATATCCCATTTCGGAAAAAATAATAATAATAAAACCCACCAAATCTTCGACAAGAACTTCAAAAATGTTGGTAAACAGAGTCAAAGGATTTTTCAGTTGTCTCGTGTAAGGAATTAGGTGCATTGCATCTCATGTCTAGGTGTCTTCT
Organism: Balakata baccata; assembly: GCA_949630135.1. Classification (NCBI taxonomy): domain Eukaryota; kingdom Viridiplantae; phylum Streptophyta; class Magnoliopsida; order Malpighiales; family Euphorbiaceae; genus Balakata; species Balakata baccata. The sequence continues at coordinate 47,529 of CATIWF010009843.1, read as the reverse complement.
TGCACTAAATATCACCCGGATTCTCGCTAACTGCTTTTATGTAAGTGCTGACGTTTATCATTGGAGAAATTAATGTAGATCGACTTAATCTTATATCAATATAAATTTATATTATTTTTATATCAATTAATAATAATAAAATATAATTTAATTAATTTAATAAATCGGATCTATTTTAAAATTTTTTTTATTATTGTTTTACTTATATTTTTTTATTAGTAAATACTCAACATAAACTTCCACCAACAATATTTTTTATAAGCTATTTATTTTAATTATACTTTTTATTTTAAATAATAGTATGAATTTCTTATCTTTAAAATTTATAGTAGATACTGAGTTTAGTTTTCTTATCTAGAGAGTCCAATTCTACTTTTTTTTAATTATAATTAATGTACATTTACTTTTTTTCTCAAAAAAAATACTAATAATAAAAGTTATTTATTTTTTTAATAAATATTAATTTGTATTGAATTAAATATAATGAAGAATATAAATATAAAAAAATTTATTAGATTTGAAAAAAATTCACTTTCCATAAATACTTTATATTCTACTAAAAAATATTCTTTTAAATAAAAAAATATTATTGAAAAAACTCTAAAATTTTGAATTCAAAATTTACATTAATTATCACAAATAAAAATAATAATTAGATCATCTACTATTATTAAGTTTAATCCAAAGCATTATTAGTAAGAATTAAAATATTAAAATAGAAGAGTTTTATGAGTATTTAATATTTTTTTAAAATATTTAAAAATCCAACTTTCTACATGAAGTAGGTCACGTCAGTTACTCTACGAAAGTCCCCTAGACGTTGACGTGTAATTCAGATACACCGTTGAAGGAAAAAAAGCAGTGATCACGTGCGACCGAGCATAATTCTGAGTGCTTTTGCCTCACTAACGTGGCATTATTATATTGGCTCAATTATGTACGTGAGAATTAGTGTTGATTGCAGACTTCGTAACAGTCAACGAACCGCAAGCAGCACTGGGCCGACTTTCGAATAAAAGACAAGGAGAATGACGGAAGCAATGACAGACATGATCCACGTGGCACTACATGATTCGTATATTGTTACACGTGCACCGCCCACGGCTGCGGTCAGCCGGTAAAAGAACAGACAATACCCACGTTTGGTTTATAAAAATCTTCGTCTCTCTCTTTCTGTTTTCCTCATCGCTGAAGTCCCTAGCGAGCAGCAGAAAAACACAGCCAGAAGGAAAGAAGAAACAGGAACAACATTTTTTTTTTCCCCATCTCAAAACAAACAGAAAATTAAGAAAAAAGAGGAAGTAAAATCTAAAGATCTAAAAGGGAAATGAAGGGATCGGAGATAGAGATGCCGCCTGGGTTCAGATTTCATCCAACTGATGATGAATTGGTGAATCATTACTTGTGTAGGAAATGCGGAGGGCAGCCAATTTCTGTCCCCATTATTGCTGAGATTGATCTTTACAAGTATGATCCATGGCAGCTTCCAGGTAGCTTTTGATTTTTTTAAAGTTTGAAATTAAAAATGTATACTTTTCAGTGATTTTGGAAATGGGTAGGATTTTATTTTTAATTTGGATGTGTTAATGGGTGCAGAAATGGCTCTTTATGGTGAAAAGGAATGGTACTTTTTCTCACCAAGGGATAGAAAATATCCAAACGGGTCAAGGCCGAACAGGGCGGCTGGAACAGGGTACTGGAAAGCTACCGGAGCAGATAAACCCATCGGCCGGCCAAAAACTCTTGGTATAAAGAAAGCACTCGTCTTTTATGCCGGAAAAGCTCCTAAAGGAATCAAAACCAACTGGATTATGCACGAATATCGCCTCGCCAATGTCGATAGATCTGCTGGAAAGAAAAACAATCTCAGGGTAATTTAACCAATCATTTTTTTTTCATTTCCCAAAATAAAAAAAAAAATTCAAAATTTTGGATTTCGGGCTGATGGTTTTGCCTTAAACAGCTTGACGAATGGGTATTATGCCGAATTTACAAGAAGAAAGGAAGCATAGAGAAATATTACTCAGTAGATCGAAAACAAACGGAGTATTCAGAAACAGAGGAGGAAGACCAAAAACCCGACATATCTCAAAAGAATGGAACTTTCCAACAACAACTATCGCCATTGTTGCCGTCTGTGTTCAATAATTATGATTCGTCTGTACACATGGAAACATCTGAATCCATACCCAGACTGCATACGGACACGAGTTGCTCTGAGCACTTGCTGTCCCCTGAGGAGATCACGTGCGAGAGAGAGGTGCAGAGTGAACCCAGATGGAATCAGCTGGATATTAATGGGTTGGATTTTGGCTTGAATTATGTTGGTGGATTTCAAGACGATGACCCTTTTGCTTCTCAATTTCAGTTCCAAATGGATCAGCTCTCACCTCTGCAGGACATGTTCATGTTTCTACAGAAGCCATTTTGATCATATTCAGCACTCTGCCCATCTTAAAAACTAAAAATTTTATTTTTATTTTTTTAGTTAATTTGATTCTAGTCTGTGGGTCCAGACAATCAACTTTGCTGATTTGGTAGAGTGGAAAGGGCAGGATGGGCCTTCTTATGCTGTAAGGTGTATACCAATTCATTATTAAAGAAAAAAAAAAGCATCTGAAGAAAGTCATTATTGTGATGATTGGATCCCGACTCATAAGCTATAGTGACGAGGACTGATGAGAGGCTCGAGTTCGAAATCGAACATCCTGTCAGACCCTTTAAATAGGTTTTAAGGGATGAGTCTACAGTAAATGTTGGAGTCAGGTTTCTAAAGGTAGATATAGAGTTAGAAACTTAAGCAAGGAAGATAAAAAATCAGAAGTGTAAAAATATACTTCTAATATTCTTTATAAGAATAAATTTAAAAAATATATATAAATTTATATAATATTATATATAGTTTAAAAAATTAAGGAATAATTAGTTTTACTACTGTGTAAGCAGCATAAACCTACCTTAAAGACAAGGAAAATCTTTAAATATAATTCCATTTAAAGTTGTAGAATACTATGTACATATATACCAATTGGGGTATTGCCCTTGTACAGTCTGTATAAACAAGCACATTTACAAGCATATTTGAACAGAGTTTTCTTTGCAGGAATATACACTTGCAGATAATAAAATTTAGCTGATACTGCTTTTGAACTTGGGAATCCTATCACAATTGGCAGGGGCCCATCCAATTACTTGCTTCTCATTGTTATAGATCACCATTCTGTCTAGCATTGATATGTCTAATGGAACAATAAACAATAACATTAGTTGAAATATATGCCCATAATTCCTTTTTCATTTTTCTCTGCAAGGAAAAATTATTAGACCAATCCAATCATCCGTAGACCAATCCAAACACACAATGATATATATACATATTGTGTTTGCATCAACCAATGAGAATAAACAATTAAAATGCATGTCACTATATGATTGAATTAGTTTACAGATGATGTGTATACTGAATTTATTTAATAATTTCTCTTTACAGGTGTATTTTTTAAAATATAACACATACCTCCAATGACATTGAGACCTTGCAGCCCTACTTCAGTACCATTAAGAATTCCCAAACAAGCATTTCCCTTGTACTGGTAAGCAAGCAGAAGTACAGTCACTTGTAGAAAATACTAAGACAAGCTAAGAAGTGGTGGGAAATTTAAAGGTTACTTACTGATATTATAAGATATGCTTCTGGAGGAAATTCAAATTGAGTTCTAACTCTCCCACCACTAGGGAAGCTCAATGCAAAGGTCTTGAAGTATTTCTTGACATCACGAACGCTTTTAAAAGGTTTCCTCCCTTTCCAGCAAATTGGTAGAGTTGTGTCATCATTTTCTGCTTCTTTTAAGGGCTTTCCTGATAATATTCTCCTCAACTATAAACATACAGGGCATGGATTTCAGGATATATTAGGATTTGAGGATGGCTTGATATTGGAAATAAGAGAAATTCTTGTAGAGACCGAGTCTATGTATACCAAACCAATGAGAAAATGTCATATAAGCTTATTTTGATTACGTGACACTCTCTCATTATTAGTTTAGTCTTTATAGACTCAGGTCTATGTAAGAATTTCATTAGAAATAGTACATGCTTCCTACTTACATAAAATGTTAACCCTTGATATGCCTGGGAATTTAGGTAAGTATAAGAGCTCCCACTGTCAAAAAGTACCGGTAGATTTCTGATCCCGGTAAAATTTCCATCGAATATCATTTCTGCGGATCCAGGTGAGTAATGCTTTCTGCCATAAAAGATGAGTTGATGTAAGATAATTCAACAAAAATGAAATATAAAATTAGATCATAAAGGATAGAAGGAAAGCCATAGAGTCTTAGTACGAATATTCGCGTGACATTGGTGTCCATGATATTCTAGAAGAATCATAAATGTCTTCTCCAAAGAAGAGAAATCCTCCACCACGCCCGCTTAAACAGTGGCCAATCACATTCCGCACCAAACCCTGACTGCTAAGCTGTGATGGTATGCTTGATATTCCCCTGCCCAGCCCAAGTATTCCATCCAGAGGATGAGTTGATCTGCCCGGCAACTGATCATATCCACAACTGTGAAGCAAAAAGGTAAATATAATGAGTTTAGAGAAGATTAAGAAGTCAACATTATAAAGAAAACAAATCCAATCCCATTTTAATGCATAGAATTAGAGGAAAGGCTATGCTTTAATCATCCAAGCTGCTAATCAGTTCATTTTCCCATTGCACCATCAATTTCTGAAGTAATCGATTTCTAAAGCTTTAAACACTCATTGATTGCTTTGCTATTGCCACTGGGAATTGGATTCATGTATTCACAAATTCTTTCCATGCCTCTTATGCAACATGATGCTCTTAACATACATAAAAGGTTTTATCTTAGCCAAAGGGCAGCCATTGGACTGGAAACTAGAGAAGAAATTGTTAAGGAAAATAAGCAAAGAAGCCACCCGAGAGCCAGAAGAGGATTAAGCCGCTTCCCATTTGTAGAATTGAGAAGAAAGACATCTTTCAAAAGAACACCAAGGGATGAACCACCATCTGCATATTCAACCTCATAATCACACTGATCTGGGTCTTCACATTTGCGATCACCAGGCAGTGATGCACATATGGGATCCTTACAAACCACTAGATTGTTGCTGGGTCGATAAAGAGGATGAGGAGCCTACAAAGATCAAAATGGATATATAAATATTGTCACATATAGTGGAAAAAAATTTTGAATCTGAAGAAAACCAGTGACGGGTTCACCTCAGTACATTGGCGACAGGGAGCATCACATTGGAGCCATGTGAGATCGCTTCCTGTATCTACATCAAGAAAGTATGGCTTTGCCGGTTGCCCTATGTTCAATGTAACGTTATAGTATCTGCAAAAAAATTTGCAACTCCATTAGAACAAAATCTGCAAGAAATTTTTAGCATAATTACATATCTATCTCTCTTGGGCACATACCCAGCAGGATAAACATTGCCATGGAGTGGAAACACAAGGGATGATCCAATTTTATTAAGCATCATTGACGATGTCGTTTCTTCTGATATCATCGCCTTTCTCCATCTTTGCTGCCTATCATTACTAGAAGCAGCAAAGGACCAACCTAAAATGCTACATAGCAGCACCAAAAAAGCCACCACTTTCCATTTCCCCATCAGTCTGATAGAAATTTCGGTGCAAATAAAAAGTGAATTGTATTCAGGTGTTTCTTGAAATGACTGAATGAAGAAAAAGAAGGGGCTAGATTGAGTAGTAAATTTATTTTGGTTCTTGTCTGTTGAAAATTGGTTTTTATTAACGTTGAAGGTGACTTGGTGACATGGGATTGGCATTTGAATAAACAGTTAAAGGGGGAATTGGGTCTTTTGCTTCCCAAGTAAGCAGTTGTTCATTGGAGGGAATTGGTATTGCTTTGGTTCTTTTCTTTGATTAGTTTTTCCGTTTTCATTTAACTTTCCCCAGCTTTGAATTTCAGATTTCTTCTAATTCTGTGTTACCTTCAGGTGGTGTTTATTCTTTTCCTCCTGTTATATAGGAAGCATAGGCCTTTTTTTTTTTAACCACATCTATACTCCTCCGTTTTATGACCAAAGACTAATTCTGCTAAGAAATTAGTCATAGTTAAAATTCTTTAATCCCCGATAAAAATGTATTTATTGGAGTTCGAAATTTAAAACTCTTTCCAACCAATTCAACATGTATTTATAATATAATCAGTGCTAGGGCTAAACCCTTAGAATTATGAGGGACAAATTTATTTTTTTTAAAGGAAATTCTTGAATTAGGAGGGCAAACATATTTTTTTTAGAGAAATTAAATATTAAAAATGATATAAATTTGTATATTATTATATATATTTTAAAAAATTAAGGAATTACAATTACTCATTCTTAAATTCCCTTGAATTGACATTTTTTATTTCTAATTGTAGATTATATATATATATATATATACGGTTCTATTGGAAACCATCACATTTCTTATTGTTAAATAATATTAAATATTATAGCATTACTGTTTTTTCAAGATCTAAAATCTAGAAAAATTCTTATGCATATCATTTATAAACTAATTTAATATTTATTGATATGTATATATATTGTATTTATATCAACTAATAAGAATAAATTAATTAAATGTATATCAATAAATAATTGAATTTGTCTATAAATGATATAGTGACATACTCTACCTAAAAATTTCTCCTAAAATCTAATAGTTCTTATCAGTTATAGAATAATTATGAGCATTTAATGCTATTATATTTAATATTATTTAACACTAAGAAATGTGATGGTCAGTAGTTACCAATAGAACCGTAACTATATATATAACTTTTTTTAAAAAAAATACATATAGTTACTTATATATATAACTTTTAAAAAAAAAAATACATATAGTTACTTTTTTGTCAGACTATAGATATCTTTAACCAATCAACTAGAACTATATATCGAGATTATTCATGCTTAGTAGAAGAAATGATTTTTTGGTTAAACGCGTGGAATTAGCTAAGTATTTTATTCGAACAAATATAAAATCAAAATGGATGGTTTTGTCTATTATAAGTTCTTCCTCCCAAGTTGTGACCAATTGTTCGGAGAAATGTATTTTGCACAATAGTCCTTCCTATTTGATAGAAAAGGATCGAAGGGTCGTCGCTCAACAGATAAAAGTTACTCTAAGGATAACTGGCAGATCTACTCCATAAGCTCACATGATAGACAGAAGAATTACGATATACATTTCATGTAATAACTAAGACATTACGTGTCTGGTGGAAATAATATTCATGCTGATACTACATATAGAAGGTAAATTTGAAGGGGAAACACAGATCACTTTGGGCTTTATTGATTTACTGTGTGATGATTTAATTAAAGAAGATTGAAGCTACGGTATCTATTTTCACTTAAAGACTGGGTGACCTCAAAAACAGCTTTCATGAATTTTAAGACTGCAATATATGCTATATATAGTAACTATATAGGTATCCTCATGAGGTGCATATAGTTTCTTTGTTTGTCCAAAGTTTCATTTACTGCAATTATGACTTGAAGATGCTATATATTTTAATATTTCATTGCATGTGCATAGAGAATATAAGAAAAGAAAAAAAAAAAAAAGGTAAACGAAGTTAGAGAGACGGAGATATACTTTAATAAAATTCTAAAATATAAATCCCGTTAGTATATTCTAGTCAGATTTCTATTAAAATGAATGAAAATAATGAATTCTGAATTAACATGAGTTATAAATATCATACTAAATTACTTAGAAAAAATAAAATTTTAATTGAGAAAGTAGCGAAACATGAAAGTATTTATTTAGAAAAAAAAATTCCCAAATTTGTTTCTAATGAAGTGAAAGAAACTCTATCGTCCGTACATATATTTTGCACCTAATAAGAAATTTTTAGATAAATTTGGTCTATTATATCATTTATAGATTTTTTTAATTATAAAGTAATATGTATATATGTATGTATGTTGTAATCATTCTAATTAATGAGAATAAAATAATTAAATATATGTTACCAAATGATTATATTAATTTATAAATGATATGTAAACTAAATGTACCTAATAATTTCTTTGTAAATGACCCTTGTTCAAAATAGGGGTGAGCAAATTGTTAGTATTATCCACAAATATTGATTGGAGTTTATCATCTTTATAATTGATATAAAAATATAATTATTATATGTTATGTAGCTCATGACCCATTAAATCTCTCAATAAAAAAAAGGGTAAGTGGTTTCAATCAACAAAGTAATTAAAATTTGCCAAATATATATAAAATTCAAAAGAGTAAATATCTTTTGAACTTTACATGTTTTCGTGATTATATTTAATTTTATAAAAATTTTATTTAAATTATATGAACTTTCAGTTCGTAACAAATATAGCCTATGTATTTAAGAAGTGATTTTCAAACCTAGTTAGCACTAATGTAAACTAATACGTGATATTTTTTATTAGAAAAATATATTTTCTCTCTTTTCACTCTCCCCTCCATCTTTCTCTCTCTTCCTCCCTCTTCTCCTTCTCTTTCTTCTTCCTTTTTCCTCTTTCTTCCTCTTCTCCTTTTCTCTTTGCCACCTCCCTCTTTCTCTTCCAATATAAATTGAATTTATATTAATATTTTCTTTGTTAAGTTGAATTTAACAAAGTGTACTAGTGAGTAGAGTGATTGTTATCAGCAGACAAGAAGAAGGCCATTTATGTTTGGAGGCTGATTCTGAGATATCGAGAATATATTTGTTACGAAAGTAGAAGTTTATACAATTTAAGCATAATTTTTATAAAATTGGATATAATTATAAAAAATTACAAAGTTCAAATTTTATTTTGATATTTGTCTAATTAAAAAATGATTGTGTTATTGGTTAAAACTATTGGAGAAGTTTACTTAATAATCTAAAGGGAAATTATTAAAAATAAACTGAATTTTTAAGGTTGTATCAAAATTAATTTGTACTTTCTATTCTTTCATTTAAATACACAAATTTTTAAAATTTTATCAATTTATGAATTTTCGGCAAAATTCTGCTGACATAATAGAAAATTTTGGCGAGATTAAAAAGTCATACGATAGCTATATGTGTTATTTTTTCTAAAATTTTAATCTCTTTGGCAAAACTCTGCTGATAGTAAAATTTTTATTTTTCCTTACTTTACTGACTAGACAATTCTCAAATACGATAGCTATATGTGTTATTTTTCAAATTCAAAGAGATATTTAGGTTTTAAAATTTTATGAAAAATAAAAATGACGACGTTTTAAAGTTTATAAGAGAATTTAGCTTTTTAGTCAGTACAACCTTTTCACTCTCGCCAGAATTTTATGTCGCTAGAGTTTTGCTAGAATTTATAAATTGATAAAACTTTAAAAATTTATATATTTAAATGAGAAAATAAAAGTAAAATTTAATTTTGAAACAATCCCTAATCTAAATAATTGACAATAAATTTGAATCAACCGAATTTATTTAATTGCCTTTTCTTTTTGGTTCCATGCTTAATTTTCTTATATTTTATTTGCTTTTCTAATGAGATTAATTTATTTTCTTTTAAGATTAATTTATTTCTCAATAAGTTTTCTTTTCTAATAAGATTAATTTTCTATTTATTTCCTAATAATATTAATTTGCATTAAAAAATTAATAGCTTGAATTAAATTTCCATTTCAATCGAACAAAAATTGAGGCCCAAATCGAAAATAATCAAACCGAACTGATCAAAATATTTTGATTAAATATTCAGTTTGGTTAACGGTTAATTGAAATTCGATTTTCCTACTGCCTATTAAACCGAATCCGCCTATGCTCACTGCCTCACTCTTTTAATCTTCTCTATCCCAATCACACTGCAATAGTTCACATTCGACTGCTCTGTTTTACAGCTCGTAATTCATAGATCCATCCCGTGCTCCCTTCTATCGGTGAGTTTTCCTTTCCTGAACAACTACTTTAAGTTTTTTTTGGTTATATTTTCATTTCCAGATTCTTCTTATACTCTTTAATTTTGCCAATTCACTCCAATTTTGGACATTTGGTGTTTGTTTTTTTTTCTTTTGTTTGTTTATGCAGATTGTGCAGCAATATTTCTACTGTTCTTTCTTTCTTTTCTGTAAATGTCGTGAATTTTTGTACGATTTATTCATTTATTTTTGGTTAAAGATATGCCTAGCTTGTTTGTGACTCCTTCCTAGCAAGTGGTTCTGTTTATTCTATTATTTTATGATGTTTTACTTCGCTTTGCTTGTATTCATCCCTTCTCTGGATATATAGATAAATAAATCCTTTTCAATGTGCAATTTTCGTGGGTTTGAATTGTAAATTGCTTCCATTGTCTTCATCACTGTTAATGTCATCTTTTTTCCATTTCGTTGGATCTGATGGCTCTATTATCATGTTGTTTGTTTCTTCACATTACTGCATCAATAGAGCTTTTCAGTCGCCAATTTTGAAAAAATTGAGACCCAAGTGTGTATTTTTCTAAATGCTAGTTAATTTAGTTATCCAAACTGCAAAAATTTTCATTTCTGCATATACTTTGATTCTAATGAGAAATTATCCTTCAGTGTCAATGATGGAGTGCTGTTGAAATGGAACCTTCTGTGAGAGATAAAGAAGGTTATTCTGTAATGCATAAGAAAGAGTTGCATCTCTTATCACCGGTCAAGGCCTTAGATTACTTTTGAAGTTACAATCTGATTCCAGTTTTTAGTTTGAAGTGAATTTATATTAAATTCAAAGGTTCATCATGTTGTGATGGCTAAGGAAAATTTATCTCAATCACTGAATATTGATGTTAGTGATGCTACTGGCTCACCTTCTAGAAGTGAAGATTCCAGAGCAAATTCATGTTGCAGTCTGGACAAAGAGGCAGGTTTGGCAATCTGTCGTGTGTGCCAATGTGCTGAATCTGACAAAAGGGGAGATGCTGTATTGGAATTTCTGGGCATAATTAGTCCATTGCAAGAGTCATGTAAAAGTGGCGAACCAACAAAGCTTGAAAGTGAAGAAGTGCCTATACACTCTGAAACTAATGAGTTGCATAGCAAAAATGCTAAAAGAGAATCTGGGTTTTTTGAATTTGTTAGCCCTGAAGGGGAGGTTTTCATTTGCAGTACAGATTTGGAAGTGGGTGCTTGTCACCAACAGAACTCTTTAATTGAGCTCGGTTGCTCCTGCAAAAATGATCTTGCTCTAGTACACTATGCTTGTGCACTCAAATGGTTTGTTAATCATGGATCCACTATTTGTGAAATCTGTGGATGTCTTGCAAAAAACATTAGGATGTCAGACTTCAAAAAGGTTTTGGTTTCTTTGAAGGATTATGAAGCATTAAGGGAAAGGACTGCCAATGGAGATCCCAATCCTGCCCAGGTGCACACAAGTTTACACATAGATCCTGATGCTGTTGCTGCAGTTAGAAGGCAACGGCTAAGTGAGATATCTATGTGGTTTAGCTCACACAGTCGTAGTGATCATAATAATTATAATACAGTTTCGCGGGTTGTTTCTGATCAACCTCTGAATACTGCCACTGAAGATATTATCCCTCCTGAGAATCCTGCTACCAAATGGGCTGTGGAAGGTACTGGGATTTTGCTTGCTACTGGGTTACTTACAGTTACTTTAGCATGGCTAATTGCTCCTCATGTTGGGAAGGTATGACTTCATAGTTCTTGTTGATTTTAATATTGACATACAAGTTGAATTGTTTGTAAAATTTCTTTTAAGTAGTTCCAGTTTTATGTCAACATGAATGTGAAGTTATAGTTAATTGCTTCACAAGACTACTTCACTTTTCATGGCAAGTTCTGACAGAATGATGCTTGTATGTATAACTTTGTCACAAGTATATTTCATATACATAATCTATCTTTTCTTAAGTTTCTGATAATAATTGATCTACTGAATGAATTTTGAGGCATTCTTTTCACCTCCTATTTATGTTGACATTGATTGGATGAGGGGTTTATTACTTTGTCACAACTTGACATGAACATGAAGTGCCTCTAGGCATTTAGGGTAGTTACAATAGGTTATGCAGCAACATGCTTAAGTAATTTGGTTACTCTTTTATCAAAGCTTTATGTTTTCATTGGTGTTGGTAATTATTTAATAAAATTTTCCATAGATACTGAATAATAGCAACAATGAAAATATGGGATTCACCCCTCACACCCTGCTTTTATACCCAAAAATGAGACAGGCTTATCATATAATATATATTCACAGCTAATGAGTGGCTTCTTCATTCAAATTCTTCCTCTATTGTTGAAAAAAATGGCAAAGGCTTATTATGTGATGAAACTAAAACAAGTTAGACCGGCGTCCTAGTGGGATATTGCTGCTTACCTTACTTTGATGCCATGATATAGAGCTTCATAGCTTATAAGTTTTTGATCTGGAGGCAGTGTGCTCATAATCCACTTGAGGGCTTTTTATTCTCTCCTTTTTTTGAGGCTTTCCTAGAGTTCTTTTAGCTTCATCCAGTAATGGGACGAACAGCATGGTAGATGTGTCCTCAGGACAAGTTGAACCTAGAATCCTTGACTTCTATGGCTGTTGCATGTTTTTTATTTGATAGTGGCCTTGCTTGACCTTCATGCCCAAAAGTGACACCTAATATATATAAGATATTTTTACAGCTGTTAAGTGACTTTTCTCCTCCCCTCTATAACTTTCTGTAATGTAGAAGGCAATGGCAAAGGCTTATTCTGTCATGGAAACAAAACTGGTCTAGACTGGCCCCTCGTGGAATATAGTTGTTTACCTCACTTTGATGCCAAGATATAATGCTTCACATCTTACAAATTTAAGTTTTCATTTGAGGCCATTAATCCATTAGGCTTTATTGATGTGGGGTTTTCCTAATCTCAAATGCAAGGTCATCTCATTATTTATGGGCAACAAGAATTTGAAGGCGTCTGTGGATTATTTATTTGCTTTAAAGTCCATTGCATAGCATATGTATATGCATGATATTTTGCATTAGCTTATGATACTGTATGAATGCCTGTTCACTTTACTAGTTGTATTTGTTGCATAATTTATTCAACAAATTATTATTCTTTGTGCAGAAAACAGCAAAAAGTGGTCTTCATATTCTCCTTGGAGGTGTCTGTGCATTAACAGTTGTTGTCTTCTTTCGCTTTGTGAGTAACTTCCTTGTGCTTTATTATGGTTTTGCGTCTACCTGCCATAACGACATTTGATCTGTTTGTGTTATATTCAAATACATAATTATGTTAAAGCAAATTACCCTAAGGAGATAAGGATGTTGGGTGAAACTAATTGGCACTTCAATGTATACTATGCTGAGAATAATGCACCAAAATCAATGAACTTCTGATAGTATCAAATACATGCCAAACTAATATATAAAGCTCCTCAAATCAAAGGTATTCAACTTAGCTGAGATTAAATTAATACAATAAATGAACATTAAAAAAAAGGAAAGAAAGAAAGGCCATACATTTGCATGTGCTAATATTAGAGGCAAATTGAAGCGTTGGTTTAAACTTTAAATGTAAGTATATAAAATGGGTTTATGTTGATTACGTGTAGGGTTGAGAATATAGTTGAAGAGTTGGCCTTCATGTGAATATTTCAAAACTACATATATATAGATTCCTGGTATGGAAAATCATAATTTTTCTAGCCTCTTAAGCATTAGCTTGAGAAAATTATCAAAATTTCTTGTTTTATCAGGAAATTCATAAAATATTAATATATTTGATGTTAAACTATATAAATTATGTGTCCTTGTGTTCACTGGGCATTGCAAAAAGTCATCGCTATAAAATGTCCATAATTGTTGGAAATCACTATTAAGATAAAATTTTTAGTTTCTTATTACTCCCTTTACAGTACCTCAAAGAAGTATAGAAAAGTTTTGTGCTTCTCTGTCTTATCACCTTACAGTTTTTATTTTGGCTTCATGTTTGTTGTAATAACTCCTGACCTAGCAAAAGGATGCATATAATTAGTCCTATTTTCATGTGCATAATATAAAAATAGAATAATTTCTGCTAATAATTACAGTTAACAAACTTGCAGATTGTGCTCACTAGAATCAAATATGGACCTGCACGCTACTGGGCAATCTTGTTTGTGTTCTGGTTTCTTGTATTTGGTATATGGGCTTCACGAACACATGGTGCACATACTACTTAATTTCCCATGTATATCACTATAGCATGCAAGTCTATTTTATTTTTATTTTGTTAAGAAATGGTAATGTGATGGCTTTTGTAAAACTTCATTCTATTACCATTGTTGACTGTCGTTTGTGGCATCTCACGTAAATGAAATGAGCTGCCAGTGTAACAATTACCTGCTGTGGAATGCCGTTGGTGCCCTTTTTAAGGGTAGCATGATTTTGACCGAGCGATTTCTATACAAGGATGAAAATTTCATCAGGTTGTTGGGATTTCATCATCTAAAATTTCAGGCTTTTAAGTAGGTATATTCTCATGTTTTATCACACCATTGTTTCATATAACTGCTATCTTCCTGTGCAGTTATCTTTTGTTGTATACTTGCTATGATTTTTGAACCTAATGGCCCCCTGGATTATTATTATTATTTTCTTTTTTGTTTCAATTTCCTCAACATATCAGGATTTGATTTTCGAGACACCATCTTAAGAATTCACTTAATGAATCAATAGGCATGAGCAATATGAGCCACTAACCGAAGCCCTAGCAGTATATTCTTCTGCATTAGTGGGAGATGAAGGCAATTGTTCATTTTTTGGCAATATGTATGGTTGGATTCTATTTACTCGTCTCTCTTGCTTTGAGTTTCCTTAGTGTTTAGAGTTGCAGTTGCTACGTTATTATTGCAGGGTATTGACTTGACAAAGTTATTTATAGTTATTAGAATTTGGGTTCTCACACTATGGATAAGAGATATGGTCAGAGAGCAGGTTCTGAAATCTGATATTCAGCTAAATTTTGGATTATAGACATGTAGGCCTTTCTAGTTTGTAGTAATTCTACTCCAAAATGGAGTAGGTCATTTTTTTTTTTTTCCTTTTTCCATATTCGATTGTCAGCATTTTTTTTATTTAAGGAATCTCGAACCTGAGATACTTGAAGGGCTAAATTCTTTATGTCACTAGGGCCGATTGTCATACATTTTTGTTTTCGGGGCTATATGTGGCTTTTTGATAAAATGAAGCTATATGTATCCTGTTGTGCATCTATTCTTAGAATAGCTTTCATGTAGTAGTGAATGTAATTTGAGTTCAACTCCTAATCTCATGATTGCTGTTTTGGGGTCGTAGGGTTATCCAATACGCCATTAAGTTTGCGAGTAGACCAACCGAACATAAGAGTACCAAAATCAAAGATAAGCGACGGATATAACAGAACAGAGAAGAGTCCTAACATCTTTCGGCTTTAATATCATGTAGAAATAGATAAGTGCAGTGGCTCAGTTGGTAATACAAGCTAAGTTTGTCGATAAAAGTTTTCGAATTTGAATTCCACTAAATGTATATTTGAGAAGGGATAAAGAGCTTTAATTATAACTAAATTCCAAGTATGATTAATCTCGTACCGCAAAATAAATGAAAATACATGTAGTTTAAAAGAAAAACAATTATTCAAATTATAATTATAAATAGTATTTTATAGTAGTTAATCGATTTGAAACAATCTCACTGTAAAAGAGTAGCTAGTATTTCTCAATAATTTTTATATTTTTGTAATTCATGGGTGAATCGAATACTGCTTAATATTTATGATGACCTCATGCAATGTGTTGTGTTACAGTTGGACTTGAATTTGTATTACTACCAAAAAAAAAAAGAAGCTAATTTACAAAGTTAAAAAGGAAAAATATTAAAAAAGAAAAAAAGGCAGTGCCCAATAACCAAACTTACCTAACTGTTCCCAACAAGATTTAATTTTTTTAGATATAAAGAGGAAGGGGGACACCCCAAAGAACAATTAAAGAATATTCATGAAGATATTTTTTATTTTTTTTAATATTTTGCTACACTCACTTTCAGATTAATTATTAAAAAGAGAAATTCTTAAAAATATATTTTTTTCATTTTTTATTTTCTCTTTTCACCATTTAATTAAGAGATAAATATTAAAAAGTGTTAAAAAAAAGGGAAAACATCTTAGCATTTCTAATTAATATTGTTAATTGAATAATATTATTATACGTAGGATGTGGGATATCCTTATGCAGGCTTGATTACACTTTAAGCCGCAGAAAAAGGCTGCATGACGTGCAAGCCAATTGTGTATGTGGATGCCATTTGATATGCTGCGCTTCTCTTTTCTTTTCTCAACTTGCTATCCCAAGCTGACTTCACACCAACACTAATCTGTTAAACAGCCTCAAATGACAGCTGTGTCCCTTCTCGCTTTTTTCGCATCTTTCAAAAATTTCTTTTTCGTTCTTCTTTAAAAATGAAATTTGAAAAAAAATAGTTTATAAAATATTAAAAAAATTTTAAATCTTTGTTTTTACTCTCTCTCCCATAACAACTCTAAACACTCCATTAAAGTGACTTCTATATTTTAGGATTTGAGTTTAGATTTTATTGATGCATTTAGCTTCAATTGGACTGATATGAACTTGCATCGGCAGACGGATTAATAAAAGAGCAAAATATTTCTTCATACATAGAATTCAAACTCAAATTAAAAAAAAAAAAATCTACATAATCTCATTTCACTCCTTAATTATAACCTCAATAGGCGATATAGTAAGAAAACCCACATGTAATTTTATTATTTGAACTCATAATAATATATATCAAATTTGAATGCATAAAATAAAGATTATAGAAATAATAATAATAAAAAAAGGAATTTGAGAGCTAAATATATTAAAATAAAAATTTCAAGTACCAAATTAAGAAAAATTACAAAATAAAAGGGCTAAATAGTGATTTTTGTTTTTTCCTTTTCTTAGAAGTATAAATGCAAGCCCCATATAGATTGCGAACTTCGATTTCTTTCCAAATGTGACCTTTCAACTACACATCCTTATTCTCCATGTTTATATATATCGAAGTTGTATATATTCATATCGATAAGCAGCAAGAAATTTTCTGAGAAAAAAAAAATGGCGGTGGGCTGGCTCACGGTGGCGGCAGTAGTGGCAATAACAATAACAGTCATGGACGGTGGTGGAATTGTTAGCGGCGGAAATGTCACGTACGACGGAAGATCTCTCATCATTGATGGCCAAAGAAAAATTCTCTTTTCTGGTTCAATTCACTATCCTCGAAGCACTCCTCAGGTATAATATTAACTTTTCTTTTCATTTTTTTTAATGAATTAATTGCTTATCCTAGTAGCTAAGAAGAGTTCTCACTTTTGAACTCTACTAAATACATTTTCAAAGAGAAGTGACCGTGACTAAGTTTCGAACATGATTAATCTCATTTCGTAATAAAAAACTAAAAATTGTTCTACAATAGCGTCGCTAAACTGTTTTAGCGATTTTTTTTTGTTTATCTAGCGTCGCTAAATCATTAAATTATGGTAAGGGGCGAGTAGCCTTGTAGTATAATTCCATGTTAATTTCATAGTATAGTATAGTAGAGTGCAAATTTCTCCATTTAAATCCTTCGGATCTAGGGATGATTTCGGTTGATTATCTGACTCTAGCATACTAAATCTAATTAAATAATTTCTTCCTCACAAAATCTCCATCTAAATTATCTAAAACTTTAGTGGGTCGGATAACTAAAATTTTGAACCAAATAATAAAGAAATTTGCCCCACTTGACTTGAACACATGAACTTGATTTTCTAAAAAATTTCATTCGATCCTAATCTTATCAGTTGGATGCGATTAGATTGATTTGATCAGACCGATTTTGGACTATTGGGTATTTGTTATTTATATTTATATTGCATGGGTAAAATGAAAAAAGAATTGCTAAGAATGAAATTGTATGTAAATTAAATATTGTAAACATCATGCACTTCTCATTGAATGGGTAGTTGAGAAACAAATATTGAAAAATATTTGCATACATAATTTTATTTATAAATTAAATGAAATTTTGGTATTGAATTAATGAGAATCCGCCGCGGATCCACATTCACTTTAACAATGCAATTATTTATATTATTTTCATTCCTAAACAAATTAGTATATATATTTTTACATTCCTGATTTAAAAATTGACACACCAGGAATGTTATTTAGGAGTGACAGAAATCAAATCACTCATATTCTTCCCTGGGTGTTTAGAATTGATATAGTTATAAAAGTAGATTTTAAAATTTTTTATTTAATTATCTAAATTTTTTAATTTTTTATAAATTATTTTTTTAAAATATATTTCTAAAAAAAATATCTATTTATAAATTTCTATTTAAATGCAATTTTTAAAATTAAAAAAATTAAATTTTGTTTAAAAAAAATCGCTTTTTCTATTGACTTACTGTTAATCAGTAAAGGCTTTGTACTGCCTACCGGCCTCACGGGTATTATTACTGTGGATGGCATATCATGTTATTGCCAGCTGCTGCTGCTCTCTTTATAAGGAATGTGAACTTTGAAAAACTTTAGCTGGATGCAACTAAATATAAATTCGTGATCACACTCAATTATAAAAATTGTAAATATATTTTTATTTATATTCAATCAATGATTTGGTCTACAGATTTAAATTAATTATAATCGAATCGAATTTGGGCAAATATATGCTCGCTAATATTTATCGAATTTAGACAAAAGTTAATTAATAAAGATAGTGTATTGATTCAATTCTATATAAGATTGATACATATTATAAAAATAATTCAATTTATTTTCCATTTAGATTTTTTCTTTTCAAGTTATCAAATAAGTTAAAATCTCAATATGACATGATCTTCCCTTTCTGAAACCTAGCCTCATTTTTTTTTTCTTTTTCTAATACTTCACTTTCGTTAAATAAGAGATGTGATTTTTAACCATTTTAGCCTGAAATTACTTTTATATACTTTTTTTATCAATTTAATTTTAAAATAATTAATTATTTCACGCATATATGTTTATTTTATTTTTCATGATTTTATCTTTTTATTGCAGCATTTGGTTTGTTATTATTTTGTTACGACGTTTTGTTTTCTGTTATTTTATTATGATATTTTTTGTATAAGCGATTTAGATGAGAAAAATATATTTGATTTAATAAAGATTTGAGTCATGTGTATTATAATCACTGTAATATTATTAAATTTGTAGAGATTGAACCGATTTATCATACTATTAATTTGTACAGTGTTAATTTTTTCATTGTTTTAATAGATTGATATCTGTATTTCTATCGATATATTATTAATTTAAATCAATAAAATTACTTTTTTTAAAAAAAGTTTAAAATCTCAATATAGAATTAATTAAGTCATATTATAAATGAATATACAGTATCTCTATTTAGTTTATTAATTAATTAGAGCTAGTTCAATTGATATATCAATCACAAAATAGTCATAATAAAAATAAAAAGTCATAGGTTTAATATTATCCAATCTTTATAACATCATATATATATATATATATATATATATATATATATATAGGTATCTCTGTTCCAATCATGAGAGTTGAAATGAATTATTATATAATGTTAGGATGTTGACATGCACAGATGTGGCCATCTTTAATAGCAAAAGCAAAGGAAGGGGGACTTGATGTTATTCAAACCTATGTGTTCTGGAACCTCCATGAACCCAGCCCTGGACAGGTTCACATTTTAATTAATTTTTTTTATATATATAAATAAATATACCAGAATATTAAATATTACTAATTAATTAAATTGTTATACACATGCAGTATGATTTCAGAGGAAGATATGACATAGTGAAATTCATCAAGGAAATACAAGTACAAGGCCTTTATGTCTGCCTCAGGATTGGTCCCTTCATTGAGGCTGAATGGACTTACGGGTACTTAATTAATTAATTAATTATCACATCCTTATTATATATTTATTATGTATATGACCTACCTATTATATACCACTTTTAGTAACAATAAAAATAATATTATTTTTAGTAAGAATATTTTTTTTTGTCATTAAATTACTTTTTGTTTTCTGTTTAAGCCCTGAACTTTGTTTTTGGTTTTATTAGATTTCTAAATATTTATTTTACTTAATCCATATTAAATCGATCCAAACATAAAATCAATATATAGTTTAATTATAATAAAATGATTATTCAGAAATTAAATGCAATGCTAGCTATTTTAACACATTTTGGGTTGTGGTGAATGGTGGCAGGGGATTTCCTTTCTGGTTGCATGATGTGCCTGGCATTGTATATCGATCAGATAACGATCCCTTCAAGGTCTGTAAATTAACACATCTAAATGCAATTGGATAATGGCGGATTTAGAAATTTTGTGGCATGATATATAGTATTAATTTTATTAATTAGGTTAAAATTAATGAGATTCACTTGTTAAGAATAATACAGGGTTACTCCTTAAACAATAGCATTAAAAATATAGTGGGGTAATGATCTTGAATTTAACTATTTTCAAAAAGCTAATTTAAAGTAGTAGAATTGTTCGAACCATTATAAATAATAGATTATCTTTATAGCCTAACGATTTAGGATTCTAACACTCTTCCTTTTACATTCAAATTCATTGTGGGGATACTCCATAATATGGAGTCATATAGAGTATGAAAGTAGTGAAGAGTATTGATCATAGACCAACTATATATGTCTGAGTATCGATTGACTCCAATATCATGTAAAATTCCATGGATAATGGTATTGAATTTAGCTTTTTCAAAAAGCTAGTTTAAAGAAAGAAAATTAATCAAGCTATATATTATTTTTTTTAGTTTAGCTATGTGAGATTCTAGCAGGGTCCAATGACTCCACTCTTGATTACACAGATCCACCCATGGAATTGGAGTGTGATGCAACATTTTATATAAATATTTATTTTCTTATATATCTTGTAATGATGGATAATTTAGTTGATGAACTCTTATCTTTATTATAACTATTTTATAGTAGATAATATACCAAACTGCCAATTGAGTTAGCGTTAAATGGTTATATAAATATTTATTAAGTCATCAAATATTTATTTAAATTCAAAGGATCAAATCAATATGGTTTAACATTTTTTTTTTCTATGATCTTGTTTGTTTGTAGTTCTACATGCAGAATTTTACAACAAAGATAGTAAATTTAATGAAGTCAGAGGGTTTATATGCTTCACAAGGTGGACCTATAATATTATCCCAGGTAAAGGATACATTGATGAACTATTCATTTATAAAGAAAGTTGAAGCCTTGAAGATGATCGATATAATTTTCCTTTCTAAAAAAAATAGAATTTCCTTTTATTTATCCCAATAAAGATTAAGTTTTTTTTAATATATATATATATATAATATTTAAAGTATTTTTTTTATTTTTAATCTGCCCAATTAATTAAGAACTTACCGGGTATGATTCTAAATAATGGCAAAGTATCCAATCAAAAGTTTTAAAATAACTGCATAACCAAATTTTAAATGTGAAACTTTTGATTAAGTTAAAAAGTCTTATAAACTTATTTACACTCTTTTAAGTTCTATTTCAAGTTTTTTGATGTCAATAAAGCTGAGATATTATCTCTTAATTTTCTTAACAATTTCTTGAATTAATACAATAAACTTTAGGCAAAATATATAAGATTTAATTATATTATTATATTTTCATAATCTACAAAAAAATTGAAGCATAACAAAGTAGGAGCGAGTATTAGTTCCAAATTTGAAAGAAAAGCATAATTAATTAAATGGGTAATAATTATAATTAATCTTAAAAAAAATGCAGATTGAGAATGAATATGGAAATGTGGAAGCATCATTTCGAGAAAAAGGAAAATCATATGTAAGGTGGGCAGCTAAAATGGCTGTAGATCTGCAAACTGGGGCGCCTTGGATTATGTGCAAGCAGCCCGATGCTCCTGATCCTGTGGTATGTAATTCCTTTTTGAGAAATTCTTTGGTAGATCTCTCGTTATCCGTAAACTAATATAATCATAAAATAATATATGTGTATATTGTATTTATATCGATCAATAAAAATAAAATAATTAAACACATATTATTGTATAATTTAATTAATAAATGAATAATATATTACACTGAATCTATCTAAGATTTTTTTCTGTTTTTTTCTCTCATTTATTAAGAGGTTTAGTGGGTCATATATTATTCAACAGGAGCAATCATTTTTGTTGCAAACTATAAAATTGTTAAACTCTCGTTAACATAGAAGTAAATAGTAGCGAAGAGAGTCTTAACTCGATATTTTTCTAATTTTTATAAGTGAGAATATCAATAAAGTTAATTTTCGATTAATGTATTTATATCTATTTAATTATATATTAATGTGAAATGAATTATTACAATCATAAGATTAAATTAATACATAATTTTCAGATTAATACATGCAATGGGATGAGATGTGGAGAAACTTTTGCAGGGCCTAACTCCCCAACAAAGCCCTCCCTTTGGACTGAGAATTGGACTTCATTGTACTCACTCACTACCCTTTCATTTCAATCTTTCAATCATTTTAGGAAATAAAAAATCTTATTTAAACATTTTAATTTTTAAAAAAATACACAGATTAGACTCATAATATACTTATTTGTTGCCATTAAA
Organism: Balakata baccata; assembly: GCA_949630135.1. Taxonomy (NCBI): domain Eukaryota; kingdom Viridiplantae; phylum Streptophyta; class Magnoliopsida; order Malpighiales; family Euphorbiaceae; genus Balakata; species Balakata baccata. The sequence continues at coordinate 24,866 of CATIWF010009843.1, read as the reverse complement.
TATATTCAAAAATAATAAAATATGGATGATTTTGTATATTCATATGCTTTTTTCTAAAAATTGAGGTGTCTAAATATTTTTTTTTATTGAATGCAAGTGCCACTATATAAATTAAACAGTTTCTTTATAAATATGTGATAGTTAATGATTTATTAGTTGCTTTTGTAATACTCGCTAATTTAAGATCGAATCATACGAGAAATGCTATTTGTTCCAATATTTTTTGTCATAACTAGTATAAAATACTTATATTTTTAATGTAAATTAGATAAAATCAAGTAGGTAGATAAATATATAACAACTATTTTATACAAGTTGAGACAAAAAGTATTAGGATAAATAACATTTCTCGAATCATATATGCAATCCAAGATCGATATGTTGGATTGATCAGAGTATATATAAATTTGGACTTATTATTAGATATCTCTATTTTGATTTAGATTCTTATTGATCCAACGTATCCAATTTCAAAATGCACACATAACTCGAGATCTAAATTAGCAGGCATAGCACGATTTTCATTTTAGGTGAATCTTATTTATTTATTTATTTATATATATATTTTTTTTGTGAAGTTATCAAGTGTATGGAGGAGAACCATATATAAGGTCAGCTCAAGACATTGCATATCATGTAGCGCTTTTTATTGCAAAAAATGGAAGCTTCGTAAATTATTACATGGTATTATATATGTTTAATTAAAATCAATTTTGGAAAATTCTACAAAATAAAAAATATTCTTTCAATAAATCTTGTGAATATTTATGCTCGCAGTAATTTTTAATTATCTGCAATTTAATTAGTACCATGGTGGAACCAATTTCGGCAGAACAGCTGCAGCTTATGTCATAACTGGTTATTATGATCAAGCTCCCCTTGATGAATACGGTGAGTTTTCATTCCTTCTTTAAATTTGTTTTTATTTGATATCCAGAGTTAATCGGAAGCATGTGAGGTAAAATCTTAAAAAGTGTCATTCCTTTTTTTAATTTAATTATGCATCAGCACACCTAATAATTCGATTAAATCAGATAAATTCATTACCGAATTGTCTTTTTCGAGTCATGTTATTTTAAATTTTCAAGCTTAAATTATTAAAATAATTGTACTAAATTCTCTGATTTTGATTTGAGTTTGAATAGATCTATATATTAAGAGGGTAAAATATTTTTTTGTATTTCTTTAATCGGACTCATATTCAAGACTTCTAATTAAGAAATAAGAAATCCTTACCGTCTCATATCACCTTTCGTAATTATTTTTAATGGATAATGCAGGTTTAATAAGGCAACCCAAATGGGGACATCTCAAGGAGTTGCATGCTGCAATCAAGACATGCTCTACAACATTACTAGAAGGAATTCAAACTAATATCTCATTGGGTCAGTTTCAGCAGGTAATTAAGATCTTATTAAGTGTTACCAAATTAACTTAATTACCTTGTAAAATTTGAAATTTAAATTAAATAAAATGCTAATTGTCCTAATAACTTGTCCAAACTTCCATTAATATACTTGCAAGTTGAACAATAAAAGTATATAAATTAATAAAGTACAAGTATTTTAATGCAAGTTAGACAAAAAATATCTGAATAAATAGTATTTTTTTTTAAATTAGTTATGTCATTCGAACACTGAATTTGTGCCAACCTAATTAGGATAAGCGGGTGCATTTCTAATTCTAGCCTCAAACTTTTTCATAAAAAAAAATAAAGATTTTGATAATTAAATATATGTATTTGGTTTTAATTTTTGAAATCAGGCATATGTTTTTGAAGCACAAGGAGGTGGATGCGCTGCATTTCTTATTAATAGTAACAATGCAAGCAATGCAAGCGTTGAATTTAGAAATAAATCCTTTGATTTGCTTCCGAATTCCATCAGCATCTTACCTGACTGTCAAAATATAATCTTCAACACTGCCAAGGTACGTAATTAAAAAAACAAAAAAAATTCTAACATTTAAGTCTCATTTTACTTCGTGATTAGAAGAAATACTTTTCAGAAATTTTTTTTTTAAAGTTCTAAAAATGGTTTTTTGCAGATTATAAACAGACAAATAAATACTTTATTTCAGTAACAATGCTGAAAAAAACAGTTTATAAATTTTTTTAAAAAATTAGTTAATTAAATAAAAAAATTCTAAAATATGCTGTATTATTATTATTTTTTAAATATAAGCACAGGTGAATGTGGAATCGAACAGAAGAATCACAACGTCAAGTCAAAAATTGAATGGGGTAGAAAGATGGGAAAAATACATAGACAATATCCCTAAATATGCAGATACTACAATCAAATCAAATTCTCTGTTGGAGCACATGAATGCTACCAAAGATAAATCAGATTATCTTTGGTATATTTTCAGGTATATCATTCAATATTAACGTTATTAACATTTTCTTGTACACTTCTAATCTAAAAATAATGTGTTGCTTTTTCTTTTGTAAAATACCGGTCGATACTTTATAAAAATTACGGGTGCTTTTATTATATAAAGCGCCGGTGCTTTATAAATGAAGAAACACATGTTTAATTTGTATTGAAAGTTTATAAAACGAAGTGTATAAAAAAGTATTGGTAGCATTACTCACTTTTCAATAACATTGTGAATGAATAATTAAATTTGGTGAGATTTATTAAAAGGCATCTGTGTGTGTGTGAATAAACAATGCAGCTTTCAACCCAATTCGTCATGCTCTCAGCCTCTGCTTCATGTGGAGTCTCTCGCACATGTTGTCTATGCTTTTGTCAACAGCATATATTCAGGTTTTCTCTAACTTTTCATCCTAATATATAAGCTTGAACCCTATCTTATCCTTATTTTGCAACATTTGTTATTTTATTTTTAATTTTTGAAATAATTAAATATCTATATTTTTTGTTTCTAATATTTAAGTAGGTTTTGTGATCATATCAAAATAAAGGTGTTAAAATGATAAGAAATGACGAGCACATAATTAATTAAATAAAAAAAATTCCACAAATGCATATTGGTCGGTTGGCATTGCATTTGTAATTAAAAAGTAATTTTCGAAAAAAAAAATTTAAATTTTTTGAGTTTTTAGAAATATATTTGAGAAAAATCGGTTTATAAAAGATTTTAAAAAATCAATGAATTAAATAAATAAAAATTATGAATATATTTTTTTTGGACATTCAATAACAATTCCAGATACTCTTATTGAGTATTTTCAATTCAAACCCTAATATCTTTTTTATTTCCATTCTAACCCTAACATTTCTGGAGCTTTCAATTTTGCCTTCTTGAAAAAAAAACTTATAATGATGAGTTTTCTTTTTAACAAACTCTTATATATTTTCATGGATTATTTGATAAGAAAAATGCATAATTTCAGAGTCTGAGTAATTGGTAATTAAGTGCAGGATCAGCGCATGGAAGTAAAACTGAAAAGGGTGCATTTATAATGGAAGTGCCGATCAAGATAAATGAAGGAATCCCCAATGATATCTCTCTGCTCAGTGTTATGGTTGGATTACCGGTATTACATTAACCTGTCATTATTAATTAATTAATTACACTTACCATCTGTTAATTAATTAATTAATTAATTTGTCCTTTTCAGGATTCTGGAGCTTTTCTGGAGAAGAGATATGCTGGCTTAACCAGAGTGGAAATCCAATGCACTTCAGAAAAACAGCTTTATAATTTTACCAATAATTACAACTGGGGATATCAGGTTATTTTCCCACTCTTTAGTATTTTCAAGTCCGGTTTTACATTGCATTTGAAAAATATTTTTCGAAAAAATGTTTATTTTTAATTTTATTAAATTTTAAAAACTGTTTTAAAAATATTTTTCTTTAAACAAACTTAAAAAAAACTGTTTATAAAAAATTTTATTATTTTAATGTAAGTTAATTAAGTTTGCATTGTAATCAATATACAGGTGGGGCTTTTAGGACAGAATTTACAGATATACAGTGAAGAATTTATGGATAGTGTTAATTGGAGTAAATCTGACATCTCCACTGCTCAACCACTTAGTTGGCTTAAGGTAATTATATTAATTAATTTTTTAATTAAGAAATTAATAGAATTAATTATATTAATAAGAGTTGGAAAACAAATGGGTCAGACAAAATTCGATGCACCTAAAGGGAATGATCCAGTGGTGTTAAACCTAACCTCAATGAGCAAAGGGCTAGCTTGGGTCAATGGCCATGGCATTGGTCGCTATTGGATTTCATTTCTCACTCCCAAATCCCATCCTTCACAAACCTTGTAAGTTATTATTATTATTATTATTAATTCTTCATTTTGTTATGATATATAGATTTTGCAGTTCACTAAAATAAACAAGATATTAAGTAGCCTAGGCCTCATACTATAATAGGCATTTTCATTTATGAGAATTGAAAAATATTTTGAGATTGTGTCTTCTCGCCACATTTACCGATAATAGTGAGACTTTAATACTTTTATGATGAATATAAAATGATGACTACCTCATATTGTATAATTTATGGACCTCCTAATAAACAAAAAAATGAGCAGGTAACTTTCTTTTTTTTTTAATTTTGTTTATGTTAATTAGGTACCATATCCCTCGAGAATTCCTTAACACTACTGGAAATCTGTTAGTCATACTGGAGGAGTCCGGCGGAGATCCTTCAACGATAACATTGAACACAATTTTCACCAGAAAGTTATCAAAGTCTATTCCTACTAATTATTTCTCCAGTAATTCCTCACAGTACGTTCAACTATTCTGATTATTTTTACTTTGTAGCGATTTAATATTATGCCCTTCTCTTTTATACATTAAATCAAATAAATCAATTTACGTGGATCTTTATTCTACATTCACATGTAACAATATCTAAAGCTTTTAGATGAATTCTGGAACATAAATGAGTTAAGCTACTCGCAAATTATTTGAGTTCGATTAATAAAATATTTAAATTCGATTCAAAATTAATTAAGTTTAAGTTCGAGTAATTTGAATATTTTATCGAATCAAGTTCAAATATCCCAATACATGATTCATAAAGTTTTGAAATTTAATTGAATAGCTATTCTTTTTATTATTTATTAAATTACTTTTATGCTATCAATATTTAAACCTAACTAAATCGATTTTGAATCAAATAGATCTGAATACATTTTTTTTTTATTAAATTTTATAATTGATTTGAATTTTATCAAATTGAGCTCAAATAACTTGGATACTTTTTTAAAATCGAGTTTTGAACAATTTTAAAAAAAAAAATCAATTGAGTTTGAGCTTCAAATTTTTTAATCAAAATTGAGCTCAAATTTTATAACTTGATAATATATGGACTCAACTGAATTACATCCTTACATGAGATGAGGATGCCCTGAAGGCTGTAAGTTAGATGTGTTTTTAGGTTACTGCCCCATTTCTATAAGACCAGCCATTGCAGTTGACTATTATATCCTACTAATTAACTGGGAAAGTCTCTCCTACAAGGTAAATATTATTGCCATGAGTGGTTCTTACCAAATTTTTATTGTCCAGTCATCGGCAATTTGGACTATAGGCTTGCGAACGGTTACAATAGAAGCTCCGCGTGCACCACCTTGAGGCCGAAGATGATAACGCACTTTAATCAAATTAGAGTGCCGGAAGTTATACAGAAACCATTTTAAGACGCTCCGTGGAGATCCATGTCACCTGACTTTGCTCTGTAGCAATACATCATTTATATATACAAAAACAAGTTGGGGTTGCCTCTTCTTTCATGTTTTGCTAGGGTGAGATTTTGACAGGATTTATAAGTCATAACTAATAGGTAATTCAAAAAAAAAAGTTCGGGGCACTCCACTCTAAGTTGACAGACTTCCTTATCATCTTTCACCCATCAATGATTCTAGAAGAGCCGCCTCTTCCTCCTAAAAAATAGAAAAAAAAAAATGATGCAGAAAATCAATAAAATGTATTCAGAAAGAAATTACTGGGATGTGCTAAGAGCAATTACATACCACCAAAGCATTAAACTCAGTCTCCTCGTCTACGGCGCTTATGATAGCAGGGTCCTCTAATAGATCCTGTTTCCACGTCAGAATCAGACAGCAAAGAGTTATCACCCAAGGCCCATTTTTTGTTGCCATAAAAAAAGTTCCTTTTTTTGCGAGTAATACATTTGATGGGAAAATCCAAGCCATCTCAATTGGATGAAATAGCTAATAGAGGCCTATAATTGAAAAACATTGCAAGATGGGGGACTTGATTATACAAGGTTTATCTCGAGTACCACGATGCAAAAAGGCTAAAAAGTTAAGCATTGCATGTACAAATTACAAGAGCATATAATCAAAACCATAGAGTTTAGTTCATTTTTTCACATGTTTGAGCCAATCAAGATCTTGCCTACCAACATTAGTTTCATAAAATTTTCAACTTGACATCAATTTTTGAAGTAATAGACTAAAATACAAATATATGAGGTGCTATTTAAATCTCAGTTCTCCAATATCAGATAATTTCAATGGCAAGTTTCAATGCAATCAATTAGCTGTAAGAGAAATTGCAATTATGCAAATATTGACTGACATGTAAGTGCAACTAATGTGAGTGATCTTTCAGCAATTACTCCCACTAGGCCTATATATGGCATATGCTAGAATGTAGAAAATGTGACATGCAGTTATGAGAGAAAAAGCATGCTTTCTGTCATGATATGTATCATTGATATAAGATAACTCAGTTACAATGCAGCAAGTGGAATGAAATGGAACAGCAAACAAGATACGGTAATGAAAATGTATGTTGCTTACATCATCAGCAATTTGCAAATGCCCATTTTGATCCTGCACAAACAAAATGCAATTTGTAATTGCTATTTCCAAATTCAAGAATGAAAAGTGTTACAGATCTTAGGGATTACCAGATTACTATATCAAACCAATTTATTTAGGAAATGAGACCAAATGTCACTGGACGAAAATAATTAATCAAGAGATCAAAATAGAAAATTTATGTTTGAACGAAGCAACATCAGTCTCCAACTGTCCAACAACAGAATATATAACACAATACCTTAACAGCAACAAAAAGAAGTGGATCAGATGGTGTATAAATCATGTAATGGGTTCCATCCTGCATAAAATAAACAGACAAAACAATGGTGAAAATTTTTTACAGTTGATTTTTTTATTTAGGACCTCTTAATACATCAACATGAACAAAGGGAACATGCATTGCTATCATATTACCAGGTGAAAGCATGTAATTTCTACACCTTCAGTTGGCAAGCCATCTACATGTTGACCATCATCTGCAACATTTTACAGGCACTAAAAGTTAGCCACACATTTCATATGAAAAGAGATGGCTTCATATCAGATTTTGTCAAATTTATCAAATTTCAACCTCATTCTTACGGAATAGTTTTAGCGAACCAAGGGCATTCAAGAGAACACCAACAGACAAAGGAAAACAGGAAGAGACGGAAAAATAAAATGGGCAGATAACTAGGGGAAAAATATGAGGTCTAAAACTTGGATAAATAATACAAGTAACCAAGAGAAAAATGTTTTGAGAGTTGCATTTTAAAAACATACTGATTCAAGACATTATGGATCTTGCAGGGGGAAACACCCATTATGCAAGCTGTAAAGGACAACATCAATGAAGAATGAAAATCATTTATAATCCAAAAGAAATTTTGTCAATGACTTCCCTCGTACAACTATTGTCTTCAGTATTCACCAGTACATCCATGTTGAAGATTATATCTTGGACCACCACCAAGTGCCCGTGATTCATATGGCCATCCTAAAACAGACTTGTATCAAAGTTAAACATTTAAAACTATTGAGTGTGGGGTCTGCGAACCCTAGACTGCCTGCACTAAGGGGCTAGGCTAATTATTTTTTTCAGCATGTCTTCGGGTACAATGATGTGTCTTCAGTATTCACCAGTGCATCCATGTTGAAGATTCTATCCCAATTCGCTACACTAGTGCACTATGCCAACATAGACACATCATTGTAACGAAGACATGCTGAAAAAATTAATTAGCCAATCCCCTTAGTGCAGGCAGTCTAGGGTTCGCAGACCCCACACTCAATAGTTTAAAATGTTTAACTTTGATACAAGTCTGTTTTAGGATGGCCACATGAATCACGGGCACTTGGTGGTGGTCCAAGATATAGTTCAAGATTGGTAATGATAATTACATAATATAGTCTTTTTTCCTTTTAATAACAAGGAGTTCATTGGTCATTACAATACAAACAGACATCCCACTTCTGTTTATCTCAATAAACCCAGTAATGCCGTAATGCTACCACATTTAAAACCTTGCTACTCCCTCATCCAACTTCCCTTGAACCAAAAATGAAAAATTTTAAAAATATTGGGATTGGCCACTGTTATTTCTACAATAAACAATAACAGTTTAAGTTTATATAGATTAACTGTAAAAACATAATTACCTGTGCGAAAATCAAATATGTCATCTTCAGAGTAACAAAATCCTCCTCTTGCTGTATAACAGAACCTGATAACAGAACACAGAGAAAGTAAACAGCATTATGCCAAATGATAAAACAAAAATATTAGATGAACTTAAGATATTCCAAATCAACAAACAATATTCTATTGCTGTACCCGCTATGTACTAAGTGCATATGTATCTTGGCCAAAGCATATGCAGCAGCTGGAAGAATTGCTTCAACTTCTTCATCACTGATCTAAAATGTAAAAGCACATATATGACAAACTTGAGTGGAAGATTTACTGGAAAGAACAGGGAAGAAATAATGAAAAAGCAAGAAAAGGCAATTACTCCAAGGCATGCAAAATTTCCAAATTGATTACCTTCGATACTTTAAAAACGAGCCAGGAAAAGACAACTCCAGGATAATCTTATACATCCTAATTTATCACCCACAACCATCTTCCTAACCTCAGTTGCCTACACCTACCCTCATATCTCAAATATTATTAAAACTTATTATAGTTTTAGTTTTAGCTTCCAAGGACAAAAACAGGGACAAAAATTGTAAGATAAATGTGGATGCACATTTGCACCTCAGATTGGAAGCAATATATAATTTTCAATTATCTTTTTAAAATTTTTAAAATCAGATTTCCATAATGTTCGCAAAAATGCTTGAAATTTGTAACAAATTTGAACCCATGAAAACCAGAATCTAGGGCATCTTGTAGTTAAGCAAAGCAATGAGTTCCTATTTTCACTTTAAGAGTTACATTTAATTGAACAAAATAAAAGATAAAAGCTCATAATAGTATCATTAGAATATATATATATATAGTATAGAAATCCATGAATATCTCAAACTTTAATGGGTAGGAGAAGGATAATAAAGAGGAGATAAGGAGGCTCAAGTGGTAACCACTTGAAACTCCTCAATCACCCACCCAACCCACAAACTTTTAAATATAAAAGTGCAGTTAGAAAAAGAAAGATATGAAAAGATAACGATAAATTGTTCATATCCCTTTCTTTACCTTCCAATTTAGAGGGTAATACACTTTTCAAAAATGGAGTTCAATGAAAACCCTCTTTCCCTGACACCCATGAGTTTAAAAGTTTAGTTGAAGCAACATAATGGTAGCAACCATACACAAATTGTTTCTGAAAATGTCAAATCTTATCCTGTCTTAGTCTTATCCTGTCCTATCAAATAGGATAAAGAATTCCTAAGACAAAACTAACATCATCCATATACATGACTACATTGAAAGATGACAGAGCAACAAGAGGAAATGTAACATATGAATCACGGAGAAAACTCATTCAGAATCTTTCAGTGACAGGAAAGACCTGATGGAGACAAATGCAACAGGAAAATTGAGAATTGAAGACTTAATAAATGGGAACCCATATGGATAATAAACAAGAAAATTTTCTAATGAAGCACTATTGGTTAGAGAAACATACAGCTGACCACCCGTCAATATTCGTGCTCTTCAGTATCTGCACAGGCCTGCAGAAATAAATATCAGATATTGAAAAAATAAAATAAAATATTTCAATTGAAATACCACAAATCACATCAGATAACCATTACTTACGTGTCTACTGGGCACAAAAGCATGCATTCATCCCCTTGTGAACTTCTAAATACTCTTCTTATAATGCATTCCAATGGATAATTATTTGTTGAATCAACCTGTCAATACTTCCTTACAACATTTGAATTTTTCGATGGATGAATAACGTAGCATATGCTACAAAATTAATGCTAGACAAGTTGTGGTCAACCTATAATAAGAAAAAGCTTCCTTTTGGAGCAATAATCAGATTCAACTTAACACCTACTTCCTGTACATTGCTAAAATCACAATCCACAAATTCCATCTTAGTTTTGCACAACTTGAAGCCCACTGGATGTACAGCATTCTCTGTTACTCCAACTTCTAGCTAACATAGAAAGACGGAGGGAGGGGGGGAAGAGTTTCACTTGAATCATGTCAGCACAGCTCAAAGTATCAACTGGATGAAGAGCTTAATAATGGTTTCTCTCTAAAGTTTCATGCAATATGCAATGACTATATTCAAAATTTTTCTAAAATATATCTTTTGCACTTTAATATGTTTATGTGTGTAATTTTGTGTCTCTCTTAGTTGCTTTGACATAATACAAATAAGCTATACGAACGAAGTTCAATTTGTTAAGCTCTATCTCCATCATATTAACTATAGTTGCCATGTCCAATCAAGATTCTCTCCCTCCTCTCAATAACAATAACGCAATCATCAACCAAGGATCATCCCAAGGTGTACATAGCATTCAAAATTCCAAGCAGCAATAACAAAAGGAGACTGTGACCAAGAGCCAAGCAATTGAATTTAAATATCAAAACACGAAGACATTGCAGAAATTTGGAGTCTGCATTCACTAGAAAAAAAAAATGAATAGCTACTTATAATATCAACAGTAATGAGTTAGGAAAATACTGACAATGGTAGCAATTCTCTTATCAGAAGCCATGAGAACTCTCCCACTTTCATCCACAACGAATCCTGCTGGGGGCTTTGGAAGTGGCGTACCAGGATCGTAAGACAACGACCTGGAATCGGAATCCGAATATTCATCCGCATCATGAACCTCATCTTTAACGATTTCGACATCCCTCAAATTACTAGTGCTGTTTTTGGTCTTCTTCTTCTTCCTCTTCTTACTACCGGCAGAAGAGGGAGGAGAAGGAGAAGAGGAGGAGGGTTTCTTGATTGGTCCAGTCTGAGACTTGGTAGCAAGGCAAATTGGCAGTACTAGTGAGCTAGTTCTAGGGTTTGGAACTGAGATTGAGGAGGGAACTATACGAAATTGATATGTGGGATAGAGAGATTTATTGAAAGAGGAAAAGGAGAGTACATGAAGTTGGAATGTGGAGATGGAGAGAGCCATTATTTAACTGCGAAAACTGCTTCTACTTCTTGAGCTCCTTTAATGGCCGCTTCGTTTCTTTCAGGATGAGGACTCAGACGGAAGTTACTGTTCCACTTGCCAGATTAGATATAAAAAAATATGTATCTCATTTTATTTGACAGACTAAAGATATATATAATATAACCAAAATAAATTATATATTAATATTTTTATAAAATATTAATTTTTGAATTTTTAATATAAAAATAATAGTATCTAAGTGAAAAAAAATATAAAAATATATATAAAAAAGAAAGTGTTAATAGCATTTTACCTTCAATAACAATAGAATGTAAGAATCCTCTTGCCATCCTAGCCTTGTATTTGAGAGAAAATTTTTTAGTTCATTTGTATACTGCACAATAAAATATTATATATTTTTCTTATATCTATTTTACTTTTATTACCAGTTTTATTTTGAAAAGTCGAAATTTTTTTAATTATCTCAATAAAAAAATTATATATATATATATATATATATTGTATTGTCTCAAAAATTCAGAATAATTCAGCTCAATTCTTCGGATTTTCAGTTTTAAATAATATATTACAAAATAATTTGGTATTCGAATAATTTAATTTCTTCAAAAAAAAAATTAATTAAATTAATTTTTGAAATATATATACCTGCAATCTTTGATTCCATGAATGTGCAGCATCTCAACTACTTAGTTTCCAAAGGCTTTTTTTTTTTTTCTTTTATCAAACAATCAAAGGGGAGATTTATTGCTCAAACATAGCAATACAAAACTACAGGGAGAGACAACATCCCTACAAACAATCATTGACTTCCTAATTTCTGCATATTGCTAAGAATAACATTGCTATTACTATATGTACTTAAAATCCATCTAGCATCAACCTGCACACTAGAAAAGACAATTATTTCGTGCCCTCTAAATCCACTAAATTGAAGCAGCATGTCTAACTTTGGATAGCTGCGATTTCCCAGACCCATTACGGCAAAATAAGCTAATCACCCTTCTCTATCTAAAGTTGGGTTTCCGGATAGCACATGCATTACACACCTTACTCTATATATTTCGAATAATTAGACAATCAAAGAAAAGATGAGAAATAGTTTCAGTTTCACTATGGTAGAGAGCATAGAGGTCATTATCGAGGACTCCCCATTTCTCAGTCATCTCTTATAGGGATCATCATGGGGGAGTGCCTCTTAATGCTACTCATAGTTTTGAGATGAGTGATTGTATCAATCATGCTGGTTTAGTGGAACTGCGAACCTTGGGTTGTTTTTACACTTGGAATAATAACTAACTAGGTGAAGATAGAATATGAAGGAAAATTGATCGTGTTCTAGATAACGTTAATTGGTGAAATCGTTTCAATTCTTCTTTTGTTGAGGCATTACCTAATTCTTTATCAGATCACAGTCCGTTTTGTGTGCCAATGGGTGTTTTGCGAGAGAATAGGAGGTGTATGTTTAAGTTCTATAAGGCTTAGACTTCTCATTATGATTATGATAATATGATTAGTTCAGGTCGGAATTTAGATGTTGCAAGATCCAATATGTTTAAAGTGGTCACTAAATTGAAGAATCTTAAATAGCTTTTGCACAAATTCAATAAAGAGCACTTTTCCAATATATCTTCTAAGTTGTTTAGTGCAGATATATGGTGGAGCAACTCCAAATAAACCTGCAGTATGATCCAATAAATAATATTATGCCTGAGGAAGAATGGGTAATGGTTCTACATTTGAGAAAAGTTATATAGCAAGAAAAGAGCATTTTGAGACAAAAAGCTTGAGTTTTTTGGCTAAAGCTTAGGGACTCTAATGCTAAGTTTTTTCATCACTACATCAAGCAAAAGAGTTGCAGGAATGCAATTAATAGAATTCGCAATATTGTAGGTGCAGTTTAACAAACCCATAGGGTATTAAGGATGAATTACTCTTGTTTTATAAAAGTCTCCTTGGGGTCCCTGTTAATAGGCTACATCATATGGATTCTTTTGTTGTCATGTCTCATGGTCCAATTGTGAGAGACGAAGACATTCCTAGGCTTTTAGACCCTGTATCTGATGAAGAAGTTCTGGTAGCTTTGTTTTCTATTGGTTCTGATAAGGCACTGGGGCCAGATGGATTTGGCAGCTCTTTTTATAAAGCTAGTTGGACCACTATCAAGAATGACATTATACTAGCTATTCAAGATTTTTTCAGCAATGGGAAGCTTATTAAGCAGGTGAATGATACAATGCTTACCATTATTCCCAAATCTCCTAATGTTGAATATCTTGGGGACTTCAGACCAATTGCTTGCTGTAACACATTGTATAAATGCATCACCAAAATCATCTTGGCTAGATTAAGGCCCATTCTGAAGTATCTTATATCTCCTAATTAGTCAGTTTTTGTTCCTAGCAGAAATATTGCTGACAGTATCTTGATGGCTCAAGAATTTGTAAGGAATTACCACATTCATAAAGGTAAAGCGAAATGTGCTATTAAAGTAGATGTTAAGAAAGCATATGATTATGTTTCTTGAGATTTTCTGGAAGAGGTGCTTTTAGCTTTAGGATTTCCATCTCGCTTCGTTCAAAAAGTTATGTGTTGTGTGCGGACCCCTCACTATTCTATCATAGTTAATGGTGAAGCTCATGGTTACTTTGTTGGGGGGTAAAAGACTATGCCAAGGAGACCCTATGTCTCCGATGCTCTTTGTACTTTGTATGGAATACCTGTCCCGAGCTCTTCGGTCTAAGCTCTCTGATCAATTTGAGTATCAACCTAAATGCAAGAAAATAAGGCTCAATCATCTCATGTTTGCTGATAATTTACTGCTCTTTAGTGCTGGGAATATTACTTCGATTCACCAAATTCATGATGTTTTGGAGCATTTTAAAGAAGTATCTAGTCTTCAGGTTAACCTAGCCAAAAGTTCTATCTATTTCAGTGCCATAGATGAGGTGAGTAAGAGTGCTATTCTTTCTCTTTTGGGTTATAAAGATAGTCGATTGCTTGTGAGGTATCTAGGTCTTCCTCTGTTGTCTACTAGATTATCTAGAAATGGCTATTTGAGTTTGATTTAAAAAAATTACTTCTAGAATAGCCTCTTGGTCTTATAAATTTCTTTCTTATTCTGGCCGGCTTCAACTTCTCAACTCTATTTTGGGTAGTTTGCATGTGTATTAGGTAGCTATCATGCAACTTCCTACTGGGGCGCTGAATGACATTAATGATATTTTTAGGAGATTCTTATGGTCTGGTTAGTATGAAAGCAAGCGTGCTGATTTGGTTGCTTGGCAAGGTAAAAAGAAGTGTGAAGGGGGCCTAGGTGTGAAGGATATTAAGATTGGGAATAAAGTTATCTTGTGTGAATATGTTTGGTTTTTACTCTCAGGTATACCTTCTATTTGGGCTTCTTGGGTGATTGAGAATCATTTTAAAAGGCTTAGATTTTGGGGAAGTACTAAAAAAATGCAACTCCAGCTGAGCTTAGAGGAGTCTACTACATGCTAGAGGTGTAATAAACCTTTATTGAGTTATAAATTGGGAAATGGTTCCTCCTTTTTCTTCTGGTTTGATCCTTGGCTAGATGGAGAATCCTTGCATGAAAGGTTCGACAATGTGACTTTTAAGGATGCAGGTGTGCCTAAGAAAGCTAAAGTCCATGACATGTGGAAAGATAATAGGTGGAGGTTCCCTAATCATATTGATAAGGCTACCTTTACAACTTGGAATTTTATTTCTACAAATTATACACTTACTGATGAAGTTGATGATAGTGTTACATGAAAGGGGAATAGCTTATCCATGCTTGCAAGCCCCTGCTTCTAATGTTACTTAGGCAATTATTCTCTGGAGGAGAGGGCAGATTCCTTGCCAAAGTTTTGTGATGTGGTGTACTCTTCGCAATTGCCTTAGAACTAAAGACAAATTGAACTGTATTGAAATCTCCTTGAACAAGCCACGGTTCACTAGAACACCCAGAGCTAAGAGCTACAAGACTATCCCAAAGAGAAGACCTTTCCTCCATATCATTGGCCTAATAAACAACAGTCTAGAAAAACTCATTGTGCGACAACTCAACTTTACAATGGATAAACTGAGAATGTTTTTGCAGAACAAATACCTTGGCAGTTGTGATGTTGATTAAAACTCAAATTCTACCAAGAGAATGTAAATCACATGTAATGTTGGTTAATTTAGATTCCAAGTCGGTGTGCATTCCGAGACCGAAAGCACACGGTATGATAGGAGCTTAAATTTGCATAAAAATAAAATGTAAAATAAAATTAGAAACTCAATCAGGAATTGTGTCAAAAAAGAATCGAAAGTCTATGATAGAATTAAAAGATAATTAGAATTAATAAAAAAAATTTAATTGAAATCAAAATAAATAAAAATAATATATATATATATATATAATAAGTAAAGTAAATAAAATAATAATAACAACAAAAAAGCCAGCCCACAATTCCATTCGGCCAAGATTTTTTTACAAAGCCCAAATTTCACCATTAAACCCACTATTAATAATAGTTTAAGCTCCTCCTTTTCTCTAGATAATTCCACCATCTTCACCAAATTTCTCTCCATCCTTCATATCCTCTTTTTTTATTTTTTTCCTCCTTTCCTCCACGAATATCACAACCATAAATAAAGGTAATCAAAGACAAAA
The DNA here is from genome assembly GCA_949630135.1 of Balakata baccata. Lineage (NCBI taxonomy): Eukaryota > Viridiplantae > Streptophyta > Magnoliopsida > Malpighiales > Euphorbiaceae > Balakata > Balakata baccata. Next base: position 8,833 of record CATIWF010009843.1, on the reverse strand, counting down.
AAAAAAAAAAAGGATAAAATCTCTAAACTTTGGCCAAAATGGATTAATTAGGTAAGTTTTATTTTTATTTCCTTTATGCTGTTTAATTAATTTATTGATTTTAGGATGAAATTTTACTTTTCTTGCTTAGATGTGTAAACTTTGATTAATAGGAAATAGTCCAAATTTGTGGGAGTTAGTTGAAATCAAATGGAATTAACTAGATTGAATGATAGGAAATTGAAAGAAAATAAAATAGGAGGAGGAGATGAAGAAATCTAAGATTGATTGTACGAATATTGATGGTGCTTTTGCATATAATAGAATGAGAGAAAAACATGGACTTGATTAAGAATGATTAATTAAAATTTCTATTAAAATTAGTTGATCATTGTTTGAATTGCAAAGAAGTTGAATAATAATAATAATAATAATAATAATAATAAATGAAATTAGTAAATTGTAGGATAGAAAGTGAAGATTTAATCTTGAATACTAGTAACAAAAATATGCATAGGCAAATTATATAATTTAAGTGGAAAGAAAAAAATAAATAAATAAAATAATAAGTGAATAAATTAGTTATAAGAAATTTTAGTGGAGCCGGTGTTTTATTAAATATATTATGTAATAATTTAAAAATAAAATAACAAAAATGGTATAGGTACATCTAAGTTTAAGGAGGCCACCATAAGAGAAGAAAAAGTTCACAAAGAAGCTACTCTAGGAGAAAAGAGGGAGCCGTAGAAAAAGTCAATGTTATTAAAAAGTCTGTGCATGCTTCTTGGTCATTTATTTTATTTTTTAATTTATAATTAGTTTGTTGCATTGAAATATTTACATGAAAAAAAGATGTTTGACTGTCAATTAAATGATTTAAGATTTTATTTGATTAAAAATATAATACAAATTGTGTTTCCATTGAGAATTGAATTGAACGGGATAACGGTTATTGAAAAATAGAATTTTAGTAATAATATGATGAAATGGAATTTGTGGATAATGTGAATAAAAAGAAATAAAAGTGACAAATTAAATTAATAAGGAGCCCATAATATACCTGGTCTAGAACTAATGGGTTAGACTGGTTGGCATATTAATTTGGAAATAATTGTGAAGCGTGAACAACATCATGACACTGATATTTTTTTTATAAGCGCGGACGTGCCGAATTATCTATATAATAGACGCATAGCGTCGGTATAATATTGTTATGTAGGAACTGAGTTATTTACTATTAGACTGCAATAACAGTCATATCACTAATATCTTTCTAGTTCCGGTCTAAGGTATTATGAACAATATGTGAATTAAAAATTAATTTAAGATAACCTTGAATAATTATTTATTATATAAATTATAATTGCTTTTGCAAATAAAAAATTTTGTATAGAATTAGTCACTTGTTCAAAAATTTTCATGTAATTATTTAGCGCTGATTTATTATTTGATAAAATTTATTTTATGTATTTTATTATTTAAATTATACTGCCAAAAAGTATATACCACTAAGCAATATGCTTAGTACGGGAGTTTTATTTTCTCACACATAGATAAAAAGCACAAGGGATAAAAAATTGTAGATAATATTGGAATCTTGTAGATAAAACCTGTTAAATAGTGATGTTGGTCTTGCCTTAGAGAAAAAGCAGTATACTGCACTTTTTGTTTTGGTTGGTTTTGATTTCTCTCTATTTTTGGGTATTACATTTTGAGTGTGTATAAATATAATTAGTCTCGTAAATATTAGGAAAAAAAAAATTTTAGCAATCTATAAGCTGATTTATTAATTTTTTGACATTATTTTATTGTTGATATTAGTTTAAATTACACATTGAGTATTTTTATGCATAAATGTTAGAAAAGTATAATAATGCTCTTTGATATAAATTTTAATGATATTGGGAAATCGGTTAAATTGATGTCTTGAAATAATTGAAGATGATTGATTGAAAATATAATGTTCATAGATTTTCTGTGCAGAAATTATGGAAAAGTCTATAAAATATACGGCACGATGTCGAATTTTTAATAAATTTATAGTGCTATTTTAATAACTAAGACTCAATTAAATTAAATAATGAAATAGTTCTATATTACTTAGGTAAATAAAATTTAAATATTGATTTAGTTATGGTAAATTAGAATATGACGCATAACATCATCTACCTCGAATGTTATACAATAGGATTAGGGATGTTACATCACCGTTATGGACCAAAGACCAATTATTAAGTTTCAAACCAGTCCTCACATTATATAGATTGTCTCGTCTGACCCGAGTCTCAACGATACCAGTAACTAGAACCTGTTTAGATAGAATTATATCTGGTTCAGCTAGTTGCTTAAGGGGGTCATTCAGACCCCTAACATTCCACGAGACTATCATTTAACCCTTGTTAAGGGCCTAGAGGATCTTTTAGGGGCCCCATTAGGAATAGAGGAACCATTTTCACACTGACTTACAGCATTGAACAGCCATCGCAGTTTTCATAGACAAGCTAGAGGACTGGGGTGTCGGACTACGAATTGCCTGATCCCCTGAAAGTTTCTTACTTCGAGTGACCATATTCATGCCCACAGGTGGCAGATTTTCTTTATCTTCAGCCACATTTGTTCCCAGGCTAACCGTTCCCTCCTTTGCTACACCACTAGAACCCTGACCTCCCTCTGTCCTCTTGGCTTTCCATTCATGCTGCAAACGAGTTGTACAAGCCAATTGTGAGTGACCTATGTGTTTGCAATTACCACACACTAGGGGCTTCCACTCATACTCAACTACTTGGCTAATCAGACCCCCTCTCTCTTCCATCATCTAAAGTAACGCAGGCAAGGAAATAAGAACTGATGTCAATTTCAATAAGCACCCTGGCATAGGCTAATCGAGATATCTGAGAAGTGCACTGATCAGTAAACAAAGGTTTACCAATGACACTAGCAATGTCGCTCGGACTCCCAAAATTTCTAAGGAAGCAAAAGAAATTAGGACTTCTACGGTGCACTCAGTTTAATTTATATCGGGTGCCTTATAATTATTAGATCATCAATTTTTAATTTCAACCACTCATTATTAACAAATGAAATTAAAAATGGATAATATAATAGTTTTAAAATACAGAGTTTAAATTACATTGGTTGTACCTTACAATTTCTCAAAGAAATTTACTCCAAATGGATACCGAGGTAATAGCATCCAGATTAAATTACATATGCTCCTTCCATTTCTTAAGAACCAGTGGGTGTTGATCAAATGTGAGAGGTCCATTCTCTAAAGCCAACCTTTTGCCTTTCTCCGAATCAAAGAGGAAAGCAAAGAGATTATTAACCTTGACCATTTAAACCTCCCGTAACCCTAAATCCCGCCATCAGTTCTGGACGAAGCTTTCCAGTTTCTTTAATCTTGGCTCCTTACCATACACTGCTTCGACAGACCATACTTCCACCGATCAGCCTTTTTCGATACAACAGCCGCATTTAGCTTGGCGACTTTGGACCCATCTAACACCGCCGGAGGGACATAGCGAAGAGCACAATCCGCAGATTTCACACAATTCTGTTTAAAAAGGTCAGCCTAGCCTTCCTTCTTCTGTTCGTCCACCGCTTGAGCCGCCGGCGAACCAGAAGATGAAGGCCCAACGGTATCCAACTCCACAGGTCCTCGAGTCGCACAACAAGTATAAACCATCACAGCAGTACCGTCACAGCCTGTTTCAGAATCTTCAGTTTCTAGTGAATCGAATGGGTTAACACTCTCAATGTCGTCATCAATGACTGAAATCAGTGAAAATTTTGCGACTTTCTGGTGGACCTCATATTGGAAAATGGCGTATGATAGCATGAAAATCTTATTTGGCGCCGAGAGAAAACTCTGGAAATCACTCTTTCCAAAGGGATTTCTCAAAGATTCAGTGTCAAAAAAAAAAAAAAAATGAAAGAGAGGGTGCATTTTCTTTATGTTCAAGCTAGGATGGCAGTGGATCTGGTCCAGTATAAGCTAAACATTTAATGTATATTTGGAATTTGGATTCGAAAATTATAGTTAAATTGAAAAATTTTTATAGAAATTCATTCACACGTTTTTAATACATTTGCCTTTTAATGTTAGATGTATATTTAAATAACAATCGATATATTAATAAATATAAAAACAATCCGCTGGCATGGAAAATAATCAATCTGAAAGCTTTAACTAAATAATATTATAATTGCACTTTTATTCTTTGGTTCAGAATGAAGCAAATAAGCATGTGAATTTGCTTAAATGAGAGAAAAATGTTTTATGTTTTGATGGAGAAAAAAACGATTTTTAATCTACCAGGAAAAAAAACGATTTTTAACAAATACAGCAAAGCCACATGCCAATAAATGCTTGACCCCAAAGACAAGACTTAAAGGCAAATTGCCAGTCTAGTTAGAGTCATTAACCTAACTTAGTTTATCCGTCAACTTATTTTTTTCAATTTATATTAAAAAATATAAATATTTTATACTAATTAAAATAAATTGAAATAAAAAATATTGGAATAAATAATATTTTTCAGAAAAAAAATTATTAAATAGAGTCGGTTTATAATATAATCTGAATACTAATACAATAAGAGACAATCACATATATTATAATGCCAATAAAACATTAAATATGTGTCACTAGTTAGAGTCATTAGTGCATCTCAATTCAAACTAAGGAACTCATCAACTGGACGGCTTTGATTGGAAAAAACAAAAGATTTTCCTTTCATTTGTCAAAATTGAGAAACTTAAAGTGTCAAAATTGGCGACTTTGCTTTTTCCTTTGATTGCGCCTGTAAATGGTAGGCATTTATACATACAACAATCATAGACTTCCCTGATTTTCTTTCTTTCTAGACCCACTAATTTGCATCAATTTCTTGCCCTGCTAGAAAATGCAGTCTCTTGCCAACTCCAAAATCCCAATACTCCACTCGTTCTATAAATTTCATTTTTGTCTCATTTTGTATTTGCATTGCCTATCTCGTTGTATCAATCTTCCTGGTGGGCACATCCAAGTTCGCAGGCATAAGTTTCTCTATAGAAAATGAGCCTGAAACCACAGATATTGGCCACATTGTTTTTGGAATTGCTTCAAACTACAAGGCATGGCCTAACAGGAAAGAGTATGTTAAGCTCTGGTGGAAACCTCACCAAATGAGGGGATGTGTTTTCCTGGAGAGTCTGTCACAGGACAATGATACTTCTTCTGATCTTCCCACTGTATGCATCTCTGAAGACACTTCCCGATTTCCTTACTCCTTCAGGAATAGTCTCCGGTCAGCAATTCGCGTTGCCAGGGTGGTTTTTGAGACGGTTAAGCTCAACCAATCGAATGTTCGGTGGTATGTTTTCGGGGATGATGATACAATTTCCTTCCCTGAGAATTTGGTGAAAACTGTTTCCAAGTATGATCATAGGCTGTGGTATTATATAGGGTCTAACTCGGAGATTTTTGAACAGAACAGAATATTTGGCTTTGAAGTGGCTTTTGGTGGTGCAGGATTAGCTATAAGTTCCCCGCTTGCAAAAGTTTTGGCTAAGAATTTTGATTCTTGCATTCAAAGATACCCCCATCTGTATGGAAGTGATTCCAGGATCTCTTCCTGCTTGGCTGAGCTTGGCGTTGGATTGTCTCGTGAGCCCGGTTTCCATCAGGTAAAATTTACATTTACGAAGGCTTTTAGCATCTTTAAATATTGACCAACGCGTGCTTGCCACCGTCCTATCCAGTAACCTTTTTTTTTTTTGAAAAGTGTCGTCGCCAAAGGGCAGATTCTAAAATAGTTTGTTTGATGGGACATTGCAGGTTGATACTAAAGGTGATCTGTTTGGCTTATTGATATCACATCCATTGTCACCATTAGTATCACTCCATCACATGGATTACGTAGATCCAATCTTTCCAAACATGACAAGAACAAATTCATTACAGCATCTGTTTACAGCAGTGGCTGCAGATTCCCAAAGAATTCTCCAGAAAACAGTTTGCTATGATCGTTGGTATTCATGGACAATTTCAGTGGCATGGGGTTATGCTGTTGAGATTTATGGGAACCATTTGCTTTTGCCTGATGTGCTACCTGTGCAAACCGCGTTCAAGCAATGGAGAAAGGGCACTCTTCTAGCTTCTACCTACACTTTTAATGTAAGAGAAGCTAAACCTGATCCATGCCAAAGACCCACAATTTTCTTTCTAGATCATGTTTCTTCAACTAGTGATGGGATCACTAGTCTCTACAAGAAATCTTATACCAATTGCTCATCCGACAATTCTTCACCAAGAAGACCAGAAGAGATCAGAGTTTTTTCTCTCAGAAGCTTCAACTTGGTTATAATCAGGTTTTGCTTTTTATCTTTTAACAACCCCTTTTCATTGGTTCATGGGTATCCACCGCTATTGGGTTAATTTCACATGTGAATATATGATCGTCAAGCTTTTCATTTACTAAAATCGCTTTCGGCCAGTTTCTGTTAATAGATCAGTTGTCACGTCAGATTTTCAATATCATGTCAGCTGTCACATTAAATTTTTGGTTATTTATATATAAAAATTGACTATTACCAGAGGTAATTTTAGTAAAATGAAAATATAATTGAGTTATTTTTTAGAATGAAAAAAGAAAGTTTATTATTTTACTGTAATTAGAGTAAAATTAAGTGACTATAAATGAAATTAATCCCTTAATTTTTATATGCAATTTGTGTTTGATGCAGTTACATGCTCCAAGGAGACATTGTCGTGAGGTATCACCTTTTTCTTTTGGCAACAAAGTGATGGAAGTTGCTATCAGAGAATGTCAGGAAGAAGAATTGATTCAGATTCATCCATAATTATGATTCCTCCAATGCCATTGAAATATTCTTTGTAAATGTCTTTATCTCTGTCCGTACCCATACTATATAGGTTTGGATAAATAGGCCGTAACTCCTCTAAGTTATATTTGAAATGGATTCTGTGTAAATTACTTATGTAGACTTTAAAGACGTTTGTTCAATTTATTGAGGTAGCTAATAGATTTTTCATGTCTATCAACTGATCCGTAAGTGTTTGGTAATGTTTTCCCAGCGGCTGATAGCTGGTGGAAATCTCAAACAACAACTATTTAGAGCTTTTTTTGAAATAGCTAAAACTTTTTTTAATAAAATTATAAAATTAACACTTTCAAATAAAATATAATTTCTTATTTTAATATATACCATCCATAAATAGTTAAATACCATTCAAACCATTATACATCAAAAATCGTTTTCCACATAAAAACGTACAGGGCGGATGCAGGTTCAAACTTGTGGAATCCAATGACTCCGTACTTTTTTTTAAAAAATTTATAATAATAGATACAATATAATGAATATAGATCCCATTAAAAATAAAGTGTACCGCAATAAAAAAAAATTGATGAAAAAAATTCAATAATGCTATATAGTCCAATTTATTTTGTAGCACTTTGTTTCACCTACATTATTTATATATTAATATGATCACATAGTGATATGTATGCAAGTTATATACATCAATTAATATTTGCTAATTGTTCAAGCTGTCCAGCAAGCTTCAGCAGATGCATATGAATTTGGGTCAATTATCCAAGACTGTCTTCAGCTTCTCTCTTAGGAACGCCATTGACGGGTCAAGTTCTCTAGACATCAAGGAAATATGGATGCACACAGCTTAGCTAAATATATCAATTCACTTTTCTAATGTTCAGATTTGAGAGGGCTTTTCTGAGGAATTTCAAACCCTGTTGTGTAACGACGTTCCGTTGCTTTTTTGTGGTTTAAATATATGGAGAGGAAAATCGAACTTGAGTCAAACTCAAATCGATAGGTGAATCCATCAATAGGCTATAGATATGGTTCGACATTTCGTTGCTTTATTCTTTTTATTTAAAAAAAATTTCATCTTCTTTTTGTTAGTTTTATATATTAATTTGATTTGGTTTGAAATTTTTTTAAAAAAAATTAGTATTTTGATTTGGCTTGACTATTAATATTAAGAAATCGAAGAAACGAAACGGAACGGAACCATCAAACTTTATATAATATAATACTCAAATTTTATTTGGATTTGATTTTAGGGCTTTGGACAGAAAATCCTGTTTTAGGAGAGAATTTAAAATTTTAACTTACATTTTTTAAATTCAAATTTCCTCTTATCATTTCCAATTTTTCCATTCTTTTTCGCTATCAACTCTGTTCACCACTTAAATGATTTCCAATTATTACGAAATTCGAACTAAAACTAATTTTTCATCTTTTCCATCACTCTGGTGACATTAGATTTTCCAAAATCCAATCATATTTGCAAAATCAATGAGGAGAAAATGACTTGTCAAGTTGCCCTCTTCAGTTCTCCTATTTCCCAGCTTTATTTTACAATTTTAACATCGAAAATGGATTCAGATGATCGAAAAACCTTGGACTAAATAATTGGAGCTTTATGAACTATAATTTGAAAGCTTATTGGGAAACAAAATATCACACAATAAGGATGCCCTCTTCAGTTCTCCTATTTTCTGGCTTCTTTTTTGCAATTTTGATATCGGAAATGAAATTCAAAAGGTCAAAAAACTTTGGATTAGACAGTTTGAGCTTTAAAAACTACCATTTTGAGAGTTGATAAGAAAATAAAAAATCACATGTCAAAGGAACCCTCTTCGATTCTCTTATTTTCCATCTTCCTTTCTCAAATCTATCATCAGAAATTGACTTATAAAGGGTCGAAAAATCTTAAACTAGATAGTATGAGCTCTGAGAACTATCGTTTGAGGCTAATCAAGAGACGAAAAATCATCCATCAAGATTGCCCTCTTTGTTTCTCTTATTTCTCGGCTTTATTTCT
>CATIWF010009834.1:0-17509 GCA_949630135.1 Balakata baccata | reverse complement strand
TATATTGAGTGCTTCTCAGATGCCGATTGGGCAGGTTCAAAGATTGATAGAAGATCTACATCAGGTTATTGTGTCTTTGTTGGAGGAAATTTGGTTTCATGGAAGAGTAAAAAACAAAATGTTGTATCACGCTCAAGTGCTGAATCAGAATATCGGGCCATGACACAATCTATATGTGAGATTATGTGGATATGTCAACTCTTGACTGAGGTGGGTCTCAAGATTACGGTACCAGCAAAATTGTGGTGTGATAACCAAGCCGCTCTTCATATTGCTTCTAATCCTGTTTTCCACGAACGAACAAAACATATTGAGATTGACTGCCACTTCGTTCGGGAGAAACTACAGCAAGGTTGGATCTCCACAGGATATGTGAAGACATGAGAACAATTGGGAGATCTCTTCACTAAAACTTTAAATGGGGCTCGAGTTGATTATCTTTGTAACAAGCTGGGCATGATTAATATCTATGCTCCAGCTTGAGGGGGAGTGTTACATAATATAATATCTTAATTAGATAATCCCCTAATTAGTGGTAGCAAATATCCTAATTAGATAACTCCCCAATTAGTGGTTGTAAATATCCTAATTAGTATAGTTGCCTTATTAGCATTCCATTTTTGTATATAAATATGTAAAGCTTGTAGTAATAAAAATATATGAAAAATACATTCTCATATCTCTGTTTTTACAAAGATCAAAGAGGCCCGCCTCACAGAAAGGCGTGCGCCTTTTTGAGGTTGCCTGCATTTGGGAATTTGAGGCACTAGAGGTTGCGCCTCTCACCTCAGGTGTGCCTTTAACAACACTAGCGCATTTTAGAAAAAAACTTTAAGGGGTCCATATTTTTGTAAATATTTATGCGCTTTTTAGTATTTTTGAAAAAATCCCAAATTAAAACAGTCTATGCCTTGGAAAAGCTATAAAAGTACAGGTATACACATTTTTCTATCATCCCCACACTAGAACACAATCCAAACCGGTATAAGCAATGATGGTATGCAATTTATATTGATTCATGCTTTCAACAGAAACCTATGCACTAAAATGTGCCAAAGCGATGTTAAAGTTCATGTAATGCAACGGCCATTAGATTTCATTCTTACTGCACAAAAATTACAAACAGAATGTATAATATTCTAATATCCATCCATGACAGAAACTGAACCAATGCAATAAGCAAAAATATTAATTTAGTAATGTAGAAAATGAGGCACCATTTTTCGGAACTTTTAATTCAAGAAATAAGTGTCCCTAAGAAATTAAAAACACCTATTTCTGGTATTTCTAGATACAAACCTATTAGATATAGAGCCTCTACAACACAAGCAATGCTGTCTGTTTAAATGTTAAAATGATTAGCTTTTTTCAACTGTGCCCTATCTAAGTTCTTCAGAGTGGATGCAAAAATTGGTAAATATATACACAGAAAACTACCATTAGCAATCTTGATGATTTTAGAGCACCTGTTATAGATAATCATATTCCAAAAGTCATAAAGCTGAAGAAAAATTAAGAGCTTAAGAATAGGTATATATCTCAAGCATAAATTGATATGGCAATAGCGAGTATCACCATCACAGCACCAAAAAAATAGTATGTTGAATAGGCAATCACGTTAATGCAAAAGAAACAATGGCAAGCATTGGCACAAAATATTCAAGAACTAAAGACACCAAAAATACTTACCTTTATAGCAAAAAGATCTCCAGTTGTTCTCTTTTTAGCCAAGAAAACGCGTCCAAATGCCCCACGACTAATTGGTTTTATTATCTCAAAATCATCTATGGAGGTGCGGTCCTTAGTAGAGTGTATGGGGCTTGTCCTCAAACTTCGAACCACATCATCTTCCAAAGGAGTATCTTCATCAATTACAGTGCTGGTTATATCGACCCTATCATCCTCTACAAGTTCACAAAGCTGCAAATACTTCTCCCTGAAGAATCAAAAATCATTACAACTCAATGAATTGGAACTTCATATCAAAAGTCAAAAGATTGGGAAAATCTCCAAAATAATGCCATGTTAACTGAGTGGAATGCTAAAAACAAATTTCATAAAGCTAAAATGTGATCCATAAATTTTTAGCATTAAATTTCCCTAAATTATTAAAGAATAAAGGCCACCTAATAAGCTTTTCAATGCGTGTTCCAAAAGTTTTTACTGTAAGTGCATCAAACTTTCTCCGGCCAATGACAACCATCAAGTCTTCAAGACAAGAAATTAAATAGGGAATGGTACGGTCATCATCTAAAGGTGTATTTGCAGCACATCTAGCAATATCAGCAAGCTCATTCACCTGCATCATAATTGAATGAAATTTTAGCTTTCGTTAGCAAACATGTAACATATTCACAAAGTCGTAATATATCATGAGTAAGAACCATGTTAAGGATATAAATAACCATCTTCCTCAACAACCTGAAACTCGCTGCAAGGATTTCTAGCCTCTTTCTACAATCATAGGACAGTGAATGAATCACACTCACTGATTGACATCAACCATGTGGGAAACACTTATCCAGACATTGATAGAATATTTTTTCAATTGTCTTAAAAAATTTAAATACTAAATTTCCTCTTGGCCCCTTCTACCGGCATGTGAGCATAAGATGATTTCTTGCTGATCTAAAATATAATAAAGTTAAAAGCAAAACTTCAACCATATAATATATCATAGGAGATATAGATGGTATGGGCTAGAATTTCTGATAATTTATTTTTAGGAAGCAGAAAACAGCTAAATTATACAAGTACCTGGGGAAGATCCTCATTCTCAGAAAAAGCACCCTTCCCAGCCAGAAGCAAGTCTATCTGACTAGTCCTAGGGGTCAACAATGGAGATCTAGGAGTCATGCTACCGGCTGAAGATGTGGCCATTCCTTGATCTGATTTTGGACCAAAACGGGTTTTGCATGACATTGAAGGCAAACCTTTCAGGTCATCCATAACAACAGAATTTTCAGCTTCAGGAAAACAGTCAAGCATGTCCTCTGAACCTCTCCTGGACCAATCACTAAGATTTGGAGAGAGAACATCACACTCTTCAGTAGAATTTGATACTTTTGCAATATCCGGGCTCCCTACTGCATGTTGAATATCCTTCTGTGCAAAGGACTCGATCATTTTCTCAAGAGTTTCAGAAATTCTGACAAGACGTTCATTCACATTAAGACCTGTCTGATCACATCGATCCGCAATTGCACAAATTCTTGAGTGTTCTTCAACATGTGAAGTTGGAACCTCATCCTCACAAATGCGACAAATTATTGAACTCTCATCAGAAATATTCTGTTGATCTCCCCAGTAACCCCAAGAAACTTTGTGTTGGTGCTTCACAGAATGTTCATGTGAATCTTTCATTGTTGGTAGATCTGAAAGCTTAGAGGCAATGAGCTCTGCATCAGAATTTCCTTTTGTACTGTTCAATGTCTTTAATGGTTCGGCCTTGCTATCAATGTGTTCCTTAGAAGGAGCTATTTCCTTCGTGCTTTTCCCTACAGGAGATGGAAGTTTCTTCCAAGAAGATATCCGATTCCGGCCCCCTGGAGAATCCATATTTCTTGAAGTGCCATCAGTAGCAGAGAGTGAATTTACTGGCTGTGCATCCTGGTCTCTATTCCAATCCACGCCACGCTGTTCTTGACTATAAGATTTCCTTGCTGAAGCTGTCTTTGATGCCTTAGCAGCAATGGAACTTTTCCCATCCCTTCCAATACTTGCAGATAAACATTTATCAGCAGAATTTAGAAGCCTAGATTGACGAAGCTGAAATACATTTTCATCTTCAGCCAAACCACTTTCTTTGTGGAATTGCAACAACCTGGTACACCTTGTAAGAATGAAAAGCATTCGGGTATGAAGCTGCTTCAGCATTCCTGGAGGAAGTTCCTGTCGCCTATCATCCAGTTCTTGGACTATACCTTCACACTGAAGCCAAAACTCACTAGCAGATGCCATAGCACAACTCCGAGCCAGAACCAACAAATCCTCAATGGTTTCTTGCCACTCAGGATGACTTTCTGCATTCTTTTCAAGTATTCCAACAAGATCTGCGGCAAAGATAGCTAGGTCAGAATTCACTTCTTCCTTTGCTTTATCAAACTTTGCCCGTATAACAACCAAGATTTCCTGTACAAAACAGCAAGATGATTATCAAACTTTGTCCGTACAAGTATAACAACTGAGATTTCCTGTTAAAATAGCAAGATGATTTTTAAGGCATTTGACTTTCTTAAGCAGCATATATCATCTGATGCATCTAATGAATACAGGTAAGTTACTCACCTCCAAGTTATTTAGCCCTCGAGGCTTCCAAAATGGGAAAGGCCGCACTCCTTTAGAATTTAATTCATGGGAGAAACTTTTGATATCAGCAGGGAACCTCTTTCTAGGCGCACTAGTCATTCGGAGAATAGCTTGAAAACGAGGAGATTCGGACTCCTTTGGAATTTCACAATCATAAGTCTAGAAAGAAAACATTTAAGAAGAATGAGTAAAAATAGCAAAGTTGAAGTGAAATTAATTTACCAAGTGTGTTAACAAAACTCTTTGTTGATACCTCTGGTGTAAAGATATCAGAACTTCTTAAGCCTTCGGCAGGACCCCATGCCGACTCATGCCGACCTATCAAAGTTGTCCAAACTATCTTATAAGAATAAACATTAAAATTTGCTGATTACTTAAACCATTTAACTAGTGGAGTTCATTTCTACATTAAGTTAACTTGTATGGAATTTCAAGCATTCACTCATCCAAATACCGCTTTTATACTGGAACTACCAGATGCTAGTCTGCCAGAACCTACATCTTCATGCATATGGCATCCATGCCTTTGTTTCTTGTCACACTAAGGTGTTTTCCACAAGCATGCTACAATCAGACACTAAGTCCACAACTATAGGATCCTAAAAATTATTGAAAAGCAGCCTCATCCAAACTCATGAGAGGCAAGAGGGGAAGGAAAAAAAAATTGTTAATCATTAGCATAGACAGCATGCTACTTCCACAAAGGAAGCCATATCTGCATCTAGTGCCATTCATTGTCACATTCTTCTCCCTGCATGTTTATATATGCTAAATCTACCAGCAAGAGTAGGTTTTATGATCTTGTTAACATAGTACACATGGAGCATTGGACCAACAAATGTGTGAATATAGCATTTGTAGCCCCTCACATACTAATTTTCAAATAATTAAAAAAACTAGCATTATAGACAAATACGCGTGTAAACAAGGCAACAAGCACATATAAAATGTACTTGTATATTAATTCCACTTTACATGATTGAAGACCTAACATAATTATTAAAGGCGCTAAGGGGTCCTGAAGTCTAAGCGCAAGGCACAAGCGTGCGCCTGAGTGACATGAGGCACAAAAATAAAAAAATAATTGAAAAAAATTATAAATTTTATTATTAAACTACTAGCAAAGTGATATAATATTATAAATATTAAAACTCAAAACACAGAAGTTATAACAACAAAATAGAAACACATACACAAAAGAAAAAAAACTTAATTAAGGTTTGATATCCTAAGCACAAGACTCCTAAGCTTACTAAACACACAAGGATCTTAAGCTTACTAATATTGTATTTAACAAGTTCTAACATTTATCAATTATGAATTATCATAGCAAAACACAATTAGTCTTGTGCATAAATTGTGTTGTTCAAATTATCTTTGTGGATGTTGGAACAGATGTTTTCTTTGCCCTAACCTTTTTTTTTTTTATTGTTTGTTTTGGAAATAATTAGGTGTGGTAAGACATACTAAAAGTTTTTTTCAATTTATAATCAATGGTTTAGATTTTCCAACACTAAAAACAAAAAAAAAAATACAAATATTTAACTAATGTCCCTTTGTGACAGCGCCCACCTTTGGGTTTTCAAGGCACTGAGGCTTGGTCGTGCCTTTAACAACTATGAGACCTAATAATTGTCCATATTAGAAATGCACTAGAGCAGCAATTTCAACAACAAATCAAAAGCTACAAAGATGTAAAAAAAGTGGAAATCAAGCGAATACGTAACTCTCAAGTTCTATCTGTGTGACAAAATAATCTGATCCCTAAGCCATTCCACTCCAATGTAGAATTCACATGGTACATTAACAATTGCCCCACAAAGCTACAAGCTATTCCATAGTGGGCACGCTCTCCAACTTCCCAATAACTTAAGCATTTATGCATATCCATTATGGATCTCAAATAAAGTAATGCTAACCACTGTTCCCCAACAAACTAACAAGAGCACAACTTCATTTGCACGTGAATAAACACAAAACTTTTTACATTCATAGAAATGCATAATTCAGTATTCAAAAAATTTAATCCCCATTAGAACTGTTCAAAAGATTCCTTTCTAACACTATCTCATAGGCATTCCTGATGAAGGCACTGTTGAAGGTAGCACTTCTGAGCCCCAACTCTCTTCCTCCATCCCCTCACTGGAATCTGTCTAGACTCTCTAGAAATGCCTTCTAACCTTCTCCTCACAAGACAAGGGAATACAAAATTTTGATAAGCAGCTTTCCAAAATAATTTTTTTTAACAAACTGAGGCAAACTTAGTCCATATGTTGAACTACTCTTCAATTAATGCAAGATATTGTTAATCCTGAATTCCTACAAGTCTACATTAGAATTTATTATCTTAAAAGCAGTATAAACGGGGAGCAACAATTTTTCGAAACAAGGTTATAGAGAGGGTTTAAAAAAGAAAGAAATTTTGGAGGCAAAAGAAAATTGAGTTAGTCATTTGGGGGCATGTGGCCCCCTAAAGCATAGCATAATAATAACACAACTACAGTACCTCGTGAAATTTTTTGATCTTTCTGTTTAACATTTTTGTGATGGCTACAGTACAGACACTGCTTTTTAAATATTCTAAAAATGGATAGATAAAGCATGATTTGATTCTAAGAGGATTGATTATGCAGTAAAACATCATAAACAAATACACAACTGAAATCCATACAACATCAAATTTGTATTACTTTATGCACCAGGTCAGGTCATACATAGCCATTATGACTGCTGCTTATCTAAGTCAATGACTTCAACTGATCTTATCAATATGAAAATGAAACCCATGAATGAGCCATAATGCATCTTCAGAAGCCCATCTGCTTAAGGTGGCATGCTTCCTATTAGATAAGTATTTGACAGTAAGACGGAATCAGATCAAAACAAATAATAGATCACATTTCAAATATGAGGTTTGTAGCTGGTTTCGAGGTACAAAATTTTATAATTCTAGCTACAGTACAAACACTGCAGAACAGCTGGGATTGGAAATTTAGGGTGATTCAATATTCTAATGAGATGTGAATAGCCATCCAAATGTGCTGTTTTCCATGGATACCATGGAAAGGTCAAATCATAGCAGTGACCACAAAGGACTAGCAGCTTGCTAGAAAACATCTGTGTGATGAATAAAGCCAAAGCAAGGTGCATGATCAGACAAATTTCATCACCAAATGCCTTCTATTGATGTTGAAACATCACTAATTGCAGCTCATTGAGACATTCAACATTTTAAATCACCAATCTCCTAGGCTTTGAGGTCATTACTGCAAAGCCTTACTTAAGACAAACAGCTATTACAATCTTATTCATGGACCATGATTATTTTTTCCAGGGATTCACAAATATCCCCAACAATCAAATTTATTGTTTTGAATAATAGAAACCTTCACCATCAAAACCATTCCATCTTGCATGGCATCAGCTATACACAAGTATCATGAATTTTATGTGAAGAAAATTTAGCTGGTACATAACCAAGATTCACCTGGAGTGAGCATCAAACTTGAAGTTACAACTTTGGTGGTGAAACATGGTAATCTATCCCCTAAAGTTCATAAAAACATAGCACAAATAAGAATGTATCATGTTTTATCAACATTTCAAGCAAAAACAGTAAGGCTGTCGAAACAATTATCAGCTCTTTTAACCAGGCCATCGACTACCAAAACACATATGAATAAATATGGCGCACAAACAATTCCTAATCAAAGGCCTACCTGGCCTCAAAAGTCAAATATGAGGACAATGAGTGTTTCAAAGTGGATTAACTTCAAGTCTGGAAATACACTAGATCCACCTAACAGAAAAATATAGCCAGAAAGCTAGTACAGAATCCTATAAAGAAAATAAATAGCTAACATTACCTGCCTCGGCGGACGAATCCCAATTTGGCAACGGTGACTTTGCCTGCAAACTAGGATTTATCTCTCTAGACTGTCCACTTCCAGTAAACATGCCATCCCAATTGTGGGGATTACCACTGCCACCACTCCCCTGAAATCCCATCAGCCTACTCTGTCCTACTATCTCCTTCTTCTTCGCTGACCCAGAACTTGAACTCGACCACCCATCCGCACCACTGTCCCCAGGTCTTGATAAGTTACTAGAACCAAGCACCCCAGAGCCCCTATCCCCTCTAAAACTGAAAAAGCTCTCTTGTGGCAACGGCCCCGATCTTGTCTTTATCTTGTTCAACCCTAAAGATGATGCCAAGATAGGAGATACAGAAGACGCTGCCCCCGCATCCTTGGCATGGGGCACCTCGGTGGCGGCAGCTACAGCCTTTTTAGTAGCCGAAGTAGAGAAACCCAGTGTCCTTGGCGACTGAACATGACTTTCTTTTCCCTTGACAGAATCCTTCTTCTTCAGTCCATCCTTGACTCGCGTTTGCCTACAAGCAGCAGCAGCAAAACCAGTGGAGGTACTAGTATGAGAGGTGGAAGTTTCCTCCTTAAAGGTAGATTTGGGTTTTTTCTTGTCGGATCGGATCGGTGAATTAGAGCCGATAGATCGAGGGCTGCTGGATCCATCAGGACTGGAAGTGTCAGATTTCTTTGAAGAGAAGAAGAATTTATTCTTGAACACCATTAATATTCCCTTTTATGAAAAATGAAACCCCTAGTTCAGGTTTGAATTGATTAGTTTTTTTTTTTTTTTTTTGCAGCCCTAGCATAGATGCAGGGCTGCTAAGAGAGTAACATTGAAAGGGTTTCTCTTTTGGAGTGTAGAGAATGCATGTTGCATTTTGTTGCGGTCTGAAAGAGAGAGAGAGACGGTGTTGAAGTTGAAGCGAAGAAGAAGAGCTGTTGAAGCGCAGAAGAAGAGATGGGGAGACTCAACTGTGAACAAAAATAAAATTTTATTATTATTATTTCTTCAGCAATTTATATAAAAAAAAAAAATTTCTTTTTTGTACATGATGACAATTTATGTGAAAAACTTTGAATTTGTCCTTTTATATCATAATGTTATTTTTTATTTTTAAACATATATTTTTAATTTTATATTAAATGTAGTTTATAAAAAATTTAGTTTAGTTTAGCATTGTAAATCTTTTTTTAGTACTAGTATATGACATTTTTAGTTTTTTTTAAATATAGGTTTAGAGCATTATTATTCATGTAATTAGTTTGCCTGTGTCAATAAAATTTCAATTACACTCTCATATACATTTTATCTATGCAATTGACATTAATATCAATTTGTAATATCTAATTAATATTTTAATATATCATAACATAAAATGTTATTAATATATTTTATCAATAATTTTTTTCTTATCAAATAAATTGAATTTTATTATTAAGATTAATAAATTGTAAACAAAAATTAATTATGAAATTTAATAAAAATTAAACATTGTTAATAATAATATTATTGTTTTTGTTATTGTCTTAAATGCGTGAAAATGTTAATCTATATTAATTAAATTATTAATTTTACTTATTTTAGTTAAAATACATAATTATATTTTAAAGTATTTAAAAATTAATCAAAACTAATTATATATTAATTATATTAATAAATATAATAATATTTTCTTTATATTAATTTTTAATAATTATTTTAAATTATTTAAATTAATATTATACTATTTTTATTACCTTAATTAAATTATATATTAATGAATATTAATTAAATTAATTAGTAAATACATTATTTATTTTTATTTTTTGTGTTGTCCAAACAATTACCAAAAAGGAATGAATTGATGGGAAGTTAAAAATTTGCACTCAAAAGATAGTAGAAGAAAAGAAGAAGATTGAGACACAAATTTTATAGAAGTTCAGGTGTTAATTATCTATACTCCTGCCCACAACTTAGATTAGGTATTCACTAATCTGATCACTTATATTACAATTTTTTGAATTTTAACAAACTCACTCTCAACTAGGTATTTTATCAAGGCTAACACTCAACCCAAATTTTTCTTGTGTTTTATGGCTCACACAACAACCAATTCCTTGTAATTTGGCTCACACTACCCAATTACAAGACAACCCAAGTGTTTTAAGATTAACACTTGAACCCTTATATCAAAACAATTAATGAAATGATTAAGAAAATAAATTGCAATAGCTTAGACACTTGTTAAGTTGTTGGATGTTTTTTAAATGGCCTTTTAGTAAGGTATTTATACTGATTACTTACCAATTAGCCGTTACAAAGTGGTGTCATAACTCTTTCTAACGTTCTCTTACAAGTGCATTTAATGCTATTTGCAGAGAGAAGTGTCCCGATTGGAACTCATGCTTTCCCAGTCGGAAAATGTCCATTTTTTATGTGTGACAGCTTTTGATTGACTGAAAATCCCAACGTTTTGATTGACTGACAGCTTTTGATTGACTTACCAATTAACCGTTATAAAGTGGTGTCATAACTCTTTCTAACGTTCTCTTACAAGTGCATTTAATGCTGTTTGCAGAGAGAAGTGTCCCGGTCGGAAACCATGCTTTCCCAGTCGGAAAATGTCCACTTTTGATACGTGATAGCTTTTGATTGACTGAAAATCCCAATGGCTAGTTTTTATTCAATTTTTCCGATCGGAACTCCATGTGTCCCGGTCGGGACTTGCTCGATGACACTACTGCCAAGAACTTGGACCACCATTCCCAGTTGGGACCACCATTCCCGGTCGGGACATACCACGTCTCGGTCTGCTTTTGCTACTTAAACTTTTGGGTCATCATTCTGCAGAGTTTTTCAGTCTGGACACTTGCTTTGCTTGGTCTGTACCATAGTCCCAGTTGGGATGTTATTATCCTGGTCTGGAAAACACCGGTCCCGGTCGGGACATGCCCTATCCTAGCCTGCTTTTGCTACTTGAAGTTTAAAACACTTGGAGACAACGTTTTCCCTGTCTGGACATGTTACTTTCTGATCTGTACTTTTGTCCCTGTCAGGAGATTATTGTCCTGGTCGGGAGTTACACGTCTCTAAGAAATTCTTGAGTTGTTCGATAAGGAAACATTAACCAAATATGCTAAGACTTTGAATATTATTAAAACAACATTTAACAAAGATGTTAGTAACACTTAATTTAATTGTCAATATCAAAATAGATAGCAATCACCCTATGGTTAACAATCTCTTTATTTTTTATTTTGACAATCAAACTAGGCAAAAATATCAAATTGATAGTTCTATAATCAAATTGATATATTGAATAATATGTATTCAAAGTTTCATATCATTTGAAAATATAAATTATATTAAATAGCAAAAGTCAAAAGGTCAACCTTAATTCATATTTAGGAAAATTAAAATTTTTGCTTAGATATGCTTATCCCCCTTTATGAATATAAAAAAAATGAGATATTTAGAGAATATAAGGAAGACAAAGACAAATGTATTAATGAATTAAAGTACATAAGCATGGATAGACATAAAGAAAATGTAAGAGATAAATTCTAAGTCAATCATCTCCTTCTTCATCATTACCCTCCTCTTTATCTCCACCATCTTCTTCTTTCTCGTCACCTTGCTCCCCCTCAAATGGTGGAGCTTGTTCAAATCTATAGGTGCATACATTCAAATTGAGTTGTCCTTGCATGTTTTGAATGTCAAAGTGGAGATGTTGCATCATATCCTTTAAAGTGGTGAAGGATTGCATTTGAAAGTCATAAAGACTTTGCAAAGTGAGTCTTTGAGGTTGAGGAAGTGGTGGTGGAGGTAGCATCTCTTGTGCACTTGGGCCTTCTCCTCTTATTGAAAGTCTTGCCCTTTTCCTTGTGGCTTCTTAAGTGGCCTTTTAGACACCATGTTTCCTAAAGGTATAGAAGAAGGAGTTAATATCCTTGAAAGGTCTTCCAATTGCCTTGCAATTCAAGAGATATTGGATATCCAAGAAGCTTTCATATTGAGAGCGAGAGGAAGTGAGAAGTGTACAATTTTCTGTTGTCATTTGTTTAAGATGCGTTATACGAAAGGTAATTTGGGCATGGAGTGAAATTGTGCCTTTAGTGGTGGAGGCCATTGACTAAAATTTATCTATGAGAAGATGGGCCATGTCCGTAGGCCGATTGTGAACCATGGCATAGATGTAGAAAAGGTCTTCATGGGTGACTTTTTCATTGCTTCACTCCTTGATTTGATGGTGAAGGTGATGATTCTAAAGAGGATAAAGTGAGAAAGGGTTTTGATGTGCTTGGCATTTGATCTCTTGTCAAGCCTAGTTTCAAGAGAAATCTCTTTCCATACATCAAGAGGAGAGAAATGCATGGCTTATGTGTTGATAAGGTCTTTCTTTGTGAACCCAAAGGCATCAGTAAGTTGATGCTTTGTCATCTCTTGTGGTTGGCCAAAGAGAAGAAATTGGAACCCATAGTAGCCAAAAGGGTGTTTAACATCCTTGATGACTTGGAGAGTGGAAAGGAACTCAATGGTGAGTTCATCGCGACCATCTTCAAAGGGCATGACAAATGTGGTCCACCCCATCTTGTCAAGAGTGCCCAAAACTTCATCTTTGACACACAACTTGTTAAGATCTTCAACATTGAGAGTTCTATTTGAGATGAACTTCTTGGAGTGTATATTGGCATATCTTTTCTTCTCCTCCTTGGAGAAAGCATTGAAGATGTCTTGAAATGAGGACAATTTGGTGGAAGATACCACCCATTTGCTTTTGGAGGCTCTTTATTTGGAGGTGCCAACCTTTGGTGCCAAGAGAGTGAGTCTAGAGAGAATATGGAAATTTTGTAGAAAAGTTGGAAAAGAGGAAGAGTATGATGCAATTGTGAGGAGAAGAAGGGGAATAGTGAAGTATTTATAAGGGTTTAAGGGGTATGTTACCATTTGAGGGAATTAAATGGCAGAAAAATTTGATTGGTGGCAGTTACAAAAAGGGTGCCATCGAGTGAGTCCCAATAGGGACATAGGGGTTCCCGACTAGGAACCCTCTAAAGGTCAAAAAAAAATTAAATTTTGACCGAGTCCCAAAAGGGACAGAAGGCTTTCCGAACATGTACATTAGAAAAGGTGTAACAGTAAAAAAAATTTAAATGTCCCGACCGGAAAGTGGGGTTTCTCGAGCAGGAGAGAAGAAATTGCAACGGTCAAATTGATGACCAAGAAGTCGCGAGCGGGAGGCAAAATGTCCCGAGCGGGAGTTATGGGTTCTCCGTGAATTCTTAGGAGAAAAAGAAATTTACTGTAACATTCTCGACCGTCTATACATGCATTGTCATATGCATTTCATTTGGACATATTCATTTTATAAATGTCTTTCACACGAAATACATGCATACGTAGGGATTTTAACTAGAAGGTATTCACAATGTATACTTGCTACGAGTCGGTTTATCGTAAAAAGAGTAAGTCGCATGTGTCAAGTTATAAATTATATAAGAATGACAAGGTATTGAAAATGAAATTAAATAAAACGATTAAAATTGAAATAAATAAAATTTGGCATAGTGAAATTAATTAAAGTAGACAATTTGACTAGATAGTATTTTGACACTGAGTACTTGTAAATATGTGGAGAAAATAATAATAATTATTATTTAATTATTTAAATATCAGAAAAGTAAAAAAAAAAGAGTTGAGTCCGCAACTTTTAGATAAAAGGTTGTTTTGGTCTTTTTGTCAACCATCATTCTTCTTCTTTTCCTCTTCATTTTTTTCCCAATTTCTTCCTCAAGCTAAGCCAAATTGGTATTATGGTCAGTAAATATTCCATCCCTTGTGTTGATAATGATTTTATGTTGATTGGTTTTGAATTATGGGATGTCAAACAAGCTTGTAATCATCTTTCTGGTCAGTATATTCTACTTTGATGGTAGAAATTTAGGGTCTCAGTTTCTTCATATTAAAGACTGATTCTGAAGAAGCACAAACACCAAACTTGTAGCTTTATGTCTTAGGTTTAAGCCTATATAAATAGTTTTTTCCTAATTTGGTGTCTGTAAAAAGATATAGGCATTGGACTAGAACTGGTTCCATTGAGGAACCTAGTTGAATCACTTTTTGTTTTGATTTTGTTTCTATATGATAGAGTCAGTATTTGAGGAAGCTCAAAACATGAAAGTTATAGATATATGTGTTATCTATTGCATACAAAATTTTAGGACCAGATTATGGGCGGATGTTGAGTTAGAGGCAAGAGAGTCATGCATGTTCCATATTTGAGCAGTCTGCTTAGCATCCTGGGCAGGTCCAGTCAGTTGTTTGCCAATTTTAAACTCCTTATAGGCATAATCTGTAAATGGTCAAAACATGAAAGTTATAGGTAAATGTCTTCGCTAAATTTTGGCATAAATTTCACCTCAATATGTTATGTATGTTATGAGTTATAGCCTTAAAAATCCAGACTGGTTGGGATGCCAGCCCAGTTTCTGACCAGTCACAATTACCCCTCCATATGAGGACTTTAGAAGCATAATGGATGAAAGTTTTTAACATAAAAAATGTTTCATTTTAACTTATTTATGTTCATACAAAGTTTCCTACAAATATGACTTACATGTTGTAAGATATAAAGAAGCAAATTCGGTGTCCCAAAACTACCTAAGGTAAAAAATAGGGCAGATAATAAAACATGTTTATAAATTGCATAAAATATTCCACAAGGGTTCAATTGTCATGTAATTTAGATATGTGGTATATCTATATGTTAGCTTTGACAAGAATCATATAAATTAGACTAGTATTGAAAAAGTTATATGCTAATGAACACACGAAGGTCACACTGTCTTTAGACCAAATCCTAGTTAGTGGTCCTTAAAATGCATATTTCAATTTGTTTAAGTTTTCAGTAAGTTTATTTAGCTACCAATTGACCAAGTATACATTCAATTAGGTTCACAACATATTAGAGAGTTTTAAGGAAGTAAAAGACAATAAGTTAGAGGCTTAGTAGGAAAAAAAAAGAGTTTAATTATCAAACGATTTCTTTAGTACATGTTACGTGTAATGTGATTATTACGTGCTATGTGCAACGTGACTTGACTTGTGGCCATATGAATTACATGATTGTTATAGTATGGATATGATATCAAAAGGTGATGAATGACTTAAATACATGGTTATGTTATAGGTTTTTCTTATATGAAGTGATTGATTATTGAATATACAAATGTGATATAAATGCAAATGTTAAGTAATGACTGTTGCAAAATGCATATGCATATGGATTTAAAAGGCGTTGTGACTAGGTAAATGGCATTGTAAAGTAAAAAAAGAGGCCGGGACATTATCTGTTTAGCCTGGTCACAGCAAAAAGAAAATGACATAAGCATAAGCAAATGAAATGTTTACATGATTTAATATGATTTGTATTGACATGATATTAATAAATAGAATGACATGTAAAATGTGTAGGAATGACGATTATTACTTTTAACTGTGATTGGCTTGGTACTTTAGAAAGTATTTGATAATTATTCTCATTGAGTTGCAACTCATCAAATTGCATCATCTTTCAGGCAAAGAATAATAATTAGCTCATTTTGGAGGTGCATATCATATAGAAGACATGAATCACTGGTCACCGGTCGAGTCTCACCAATCTCTCTCCTTGTATTGCACATATGTATAGGGATATGTCTTTTATGTTTTGGATTATACATCTGCATATGTATAGTATAGTGAACATGCAGTGATGTGATATATATATTATGTATATAGTCAAGCTGTTATGCTTTGCTGAATTGCTGAATTGCTAAATGCTACAAAGTGAAATGTTATATGATTCAAAAAAATTTTATCTCTCATTATAAACAGGACTATGTCTTATTCTATGCAATACATGATAATATGATATAAGTATTAGTGATATCCATAGGTATAAGGTGTTACATTTACTATCCATAAAGTTCAGAATTCACATTAAGCAAGTAAAAAACATACGTGGACAACAAATAGTATGCAAAAACAAGATTTAAAGTTTTCTTAAATCAAGGTGCTTCCATC
Organism: Balakata baccata; assembly: GCA_949630135.1. Taxonomy (NCBI): domain Eukaryota; kingdom Viridiplantae; phylum Streptophyta; class Magnoliopsida; order Malpighiales; family Euphorbiaceae; genus Balakata; species Balakata baccata. Next base: position 1,288 of record CATIWF010009834.1, on the reverse strand, counting down.
AAGCATACCGAACTCTCTTTTTATAAAGCAAAACCTTTCATCATTTAGGGGCTTGGTAAATATATCTGTGAGTTGGTTTTCAGTATCAATAAAATCTAACACTACATCACCGTTTTGAACATGATCCCTTAAGAAATGATATCTAATATCAATGTATTTGCTTCTAGAGTATTGAATGAGATTTTTAGAGAGGTTAATGGCACTTGTGTTATCACACTTAATTAGAATGTGGTCAATGTCATAACCATAATCCTTTAGTTGTTGTTTCATCCAAAGGACTTGAGTGCAACAACAACCAGTAGCCACATATTCAGCTTCGGCGGTGGACAAAGCTACTGAAACTTGTTTCTTGCTATGCCAAGAAACTAAACACTCTCTAATAAATTGACATATCACGAACGTGCTTTTTCTATCCAACAGACTGCCTGCGTAGTCGACAACTGAGAAATCGATTATATGAAATGAAGAATTTCTAGGATACCATAGTCTTAAATGCATAGTGCCATGAATATATTTTAAAATTCTTTTTACTGCATTCAAGTGTGATTCTTTAGGACATGATTGAAATCTTGCACATAAGCATACACTATATATAATGTCGGGTCTAAAGGTAGTTAAATAAAGAAGTGAGCCAATCATATCTCTATAAAGCTTTTCATCAATAGCTTTACCCTTATCATCTTTATCCAATTTGTTGGTGTACTCATTGGAGTCTTGGCATTCTTACATCCATCCATCCCAAATTTTTTGATCAATTCCTTTATGTACTTGGATTGATTGATGAAGATGCCACCTTTGCCTTGCTTGATTTGGAGTCCAAGAAAAAATTTGAGCTCTTCCATCATACTCATTTCAAATTTTCTAATCATACACTTAGCAAATTCTTGGTAAAGATTCTCATTAGTAGATCCAAAGATGATATTATCAACATAAATTTGAACAATGAGAGTGTCATGCTTATGCTTTTTGATAAAAAGAGTTGTGTCAACATGTCCTTTTGAAAAACCATTTTTTAGTAGAAAAACACTTAGTCTTTCATACCATGCTCTAGGGGCTTGCTTTAATTTGTATAAAGTCTTAGTTAATTTATAGACATGATTTGGAAAAACATGATTTTCAAAACCGGGAGGTTGTTCAACATATACTTCTTCTGATATAAAATCATTTAAAAATGCACTTTTTACATCCATATAAAAAAGCTTAAAGTTCATGCGGCATGCATATGCTAACAAAAAGCGTATGGCTTCTAATCTTGCCACAGGGGCAAATGTTTCATCATAATCAATGT
>CATIWF010009820.1:0-15980 GCA_949630135.1 Balakata baccata | reverse complement strand
TATCAACTCTTGATATGTGCATATCTTATGTACACTTTCCCAACATCGCCTCCAATACTCATTGACCTTGGCGCAAATCCAACAAATCAATGACATTGGTTAAGTCCAACCCATTAATCATGAAATTTCATTTCAATGGTTCGAATATATTCTTATAGAGTGAGCTTGAGGCAACTCAACAATTCAAACTCTAGACGAACTCTGGTTCTCCCCACATTAATGGAAGACATAAGACATAATTGTTTATTTAATGAGGGATTTTTTTTTTAATTTATTCTCATCATATTATTATTGCATGCTTTTATATATCATACATTCATCATATGAATATATAAAGATAGTTACATTAACTATATGGCATGATTATGGATATACTAAAGTTGTCTCACTAAAACTTCAATAAAAATTATATATTATTTTTCCCATAGTCCTAGTCAGACGGTAGGTTCATTAAATTATCAACTTGAGCTTGATTTCAAAATCAATTCTCGCTCCCTACAATTATAAATAAAAAAAATATAGTTATTATTTTTGTTATTATCCCCGATCTAAAACTAAGTTTTGCATTCACTATCTTCTATCAAATTTTAATTATTCATATCTTATGACTCATTATTCTTACAAGATACGCATATATTCTCCTTAAAATTATGTTATAAATTTAAATATGGTAATCTCTGACCCAATTCTAAAATTTATTCGAAAAGAATTGAATTAAAATATGATAAAATGTAAATCAACATTAACTCAAAATGATAATTTGAAAACGACTATAAAAGTTAGAACAACCCAAATTACTAGAATCACAAAATTTACTTGAATTGGTTTTTTTTTTAAAATGGAATTGGCTATTTTTTTTAGGACGCTCTAAGTGGGGAATTGAAATTTGAACATATATAGGAGTGGGGATTGTGAAATGGACTATTTGTAAAACGCATGAAATAATAAAATATACAGAATCTATGTTTATCAAAAAGGTATACAGAAAGTATCAAAGCCATTGATGTTGGCAACGAGAAAATGTTGTCACCACTGACTCATCCTCTCTCTTTGCTTTTTCCGCCTGAATATGAAGGCATCCTTTTTTTTTTTTTTATCTATTTTCGTTTTTTTTTTTCAAATTCCATCTCATAATTAATTTCTAAAATATATATATAAATAAATATGTGAAATGACAGACCAATCCTAAAAGCCATAAAGTAAATATATATCACCAACCTGTTTTGTATATGACCCACTAAAATACAAACCTCCAAATTACCAACTGCTTGATTTGACATATCAGATTCTGTACTCTTATACCCATCCCAACAGACAAAAAAATTCCCACTTCCTTTTTCTTTTTCTTTCCTTTTCTTTTCTTCGTTTACATATTAATTCTATTTTTTTCTTTTCGTTTTTAATTATTATTATCTCTCTCTTTGATCTTTCTCACTCTGGGTATAAATCATTGCAGTATGCCTGTTTTACTATGCAGTAAGTTTCATGCCAGCTACATATATATGTGCATTGTTTTGTTGCAGGAATCCACAAAAATGTTCTTTGCCCAAAAGTAGGGCCCACTAATTTGATCATATCAACGGTCCAACCAAATCCATCATTATCAATCATCAATGGAAATAGCTAGCTAGGATTTTATATATTATATATTAACGTCAGCATGACAATGCACAACATATATAGAGAAAGAGAGAACCCTTAGGTAACATATTGATAAAAAGAGAGGTATAGCTATAGCTAGTTAGATAATAATAATAATAATAATAATAATAATAATAATAATAATAATAATAATAATTAATTACATTGCTTAAGAAGTTGTTTATCCCTGGTACGAAAGTGACTGACGTTTAAACTTGACCAAACCCTCAGAAAAGAAATGAAAAAGTTAGTATATTTTTTCTGGCCTAATTTACAGAAAATGTAGGGTTTCTTTTCCTTTTTCTTGTCCTACTTTTCTAATTCATTTTTTTATTTTAATTTCTTTCACCATTTCTTTGCGGTGATATAATATGAAGATATTATAAGAAAACAATATATATATATTTTAAAATATGTAACTTAATTCATTCATAAATTTATTATTCTCCGATTTAAATAAACAAACAAAACAATGTGCCTATTTGATCTTTGGTTAGCCTGACTAGATTATCTTTGTAAAAAGGAGTACATGAATTATTATGCTGTGTATTTATTTACCACTTGGTTTGATATTTGCGTATAGATGAAAAATACTTGTTTAGATTTGATGCACAATACTATTTATAAATGAAATAAGTAATAGAATATAATGCACTATTTTATGTGTTTTTGTGATGTTATATCATTGCTCAATTTGTAAATAAAATCACCAACTTAATCTAAGCAAAAATATTTTTTTTTAATATCAATACTTCTCTATAAATGGAGTCAATTAACTTCTCTCTTTTATTCATGCTAGTTTTTTATTAACGTATCTTACACGTGATTATTCAATATTAAATTCGTCATTATTCACTATTTGATTTTTATATAATACCAGTCTTTCAATAACTTGTCTTGCATGTGATTATTATATATTAAACTCGTCATTAATCACCATTTAGTTTTTATATAATTTTTTATTAATTTATTTTTGTTTTATTATGGTATTTTATTCTTAGTGAATTATAAGAATGAATATTTATCTCAAATTCCATCAAATTACTAATTTATCTATTATTAAGAGTCATACATAAAATAGAGATAATAAATAATTTATGGTTATTTTATTTGTTCCTCCTATTCCACTTTTATGTTGTTATTATTATTATTATTATTATTAAAAGGCAAAAATGTTTGACATTCCAAATCCAAATCTTTCACGTATTTTAGGTTATAAATTCCAGTATTCATTAATTATATAATTAAATTAATAATATTAACTTTTATTATTTGTTGGGAATAAATTAATATTTACTATATATTTTGTATTATGTATTTCATGTTTTTTCCCTTTTAATATTAGTAATACTAAAAAAAATTTCTTTCCTTTTAATATTAGTTATTTGTTTTTTTAATATATAAAAACATATATATTTATCTAGTCCTAATAGAATTGGACTTCTAATTAATGAAATTATTAATATATTCACTAATAAATTAAATTATTAAATGAAAAAATTAACCTAATTAACTAATTCAATTACATTAGTTTTTTAGTAAATTTGTCTGTCTCCCATCTTTCACTTTTATATATAATATGATATGATTATGATATGATGTACATGTTGCCCAAATACTCTAACTTATATAAAGTTTACTAATTTGTTCATTGTTAAGAATCATATATAAAATAGAGATAATAAGTATTTTACGGTTATTTTGTTTGTGCCTCTATTCCCACTTTTATGTATGTTATGATGATATAATATGATATAATATGATGTATGTTCTATAACAAATATTGAAGTTTATTATGGGGGTCAAATTCTTCTTTATTATTCATAATATGTATTCTATGTATAACATATATTCAAGTTCATTTTTAAGGGTAGAATATGATCATCATAGGGTAAGGACTGCAATCTACTTTGGGCACACGAGAACATCCTGATGTGCTAATTTGTATATATATTAGTTGCAGATCTCCATCTGTATGGCAGCCAGAAAATGTATAAATAAATGAAAGTTAATAAATCCAAAAGATCAGAAATCAAGGTCTCTCGGGTAGAAAACTGAATCATAGAATGTCAAATTGGTTATGTGGTACTCTGCAGAATAAAGAGGGAGATTGTGATAATAATGGTAACGGAAGCAAATGCAAAACCATTATTCTATTGAATAACTTAAGCATAGAATAAAGTTCAAATTTAAATGCAATAATAACTAGAATAGCAGTCACTTCTTATAGTGCGAGAAAAGAGAGAGAGAGAGAGAGGAGGAGGAGGAAGGCACGTACAATCACACATTTAATACTTACAAGTGAAAATGAAAATGAGAAAGAGAAAAGATAAGGTGAGAGTTTTGAAAAGAGCTTTCCTATTTGGTTAGGAAGAGACTTCATTTTTACCTCTCAGTTTTATCTTTTTCAAGATGTTATTGTACATATATATATATATATATATATATATATATATATATACACACACACACACACTCTCTCAGTCAAAGTCACATGGTGGAGCCGTTGATTTCATAGAATCCATTAGTTTTCTGACTACTCTCACCTCCAAATGACTGGTCTAAATTTGCATGCTTGTTTCCATCCACCTTCAGTCCAAAGTGTATGTGAGGAAAATGTGCCCACTGCATACCAAATTCTTTTTCAATCACAAAACAATCCAATCATAATATGTCATGTATGTGAAGTAACTATTCAACTACACATCATGAATTGTTGTGATTAGTATATAAATTTATTTACGGATCGCCTACTCAAGAAAACTAGTTAAAGAACGTTCTCGTTAAAAGCAATATTAATGCTCTAAGCAGTTTCATTCAAATAGGACGTAATTAAGCAATATTCAGGTGCATAATTAACAAGAAGAAGATACTAAGATGCTATGCTTTTAATGAGTGAAATCCCATTTACTTAATTAATATTCTTTTATTTAAATATAAGATATGGTGATATTTTGATATGATTATGCTCATGTTACAGATGTTATCTCCTCTATCAGATATTATAACTCAGATAATTTATTTAAACGAAGTCATCTTATATTCAATCCAATCACAATTTGCTATAGAAGCGAGTTAATTATCACTTCCTATATACATGACAAAGTATGAATACATTGATTCATAAATTTATTCATTAACCCGATATAAGTAAGAAGGCAAAATGTACAAATTAGTCCTTATACTATACCCTATGGAGCAAATGGCATTCTTAACTTTTACTTAGTGCAAATAAGTCCTTAAACTTTAAACTTAATGCAAATTACCCTATGGAGCGAGTCACTCCTCATTAGATTGAATTGGCTCACTGTTCTGGTTTAAGAATCCTAATAGATAAGGCCAAATTGCACTAAATTTAAAATTCGAAAACTTATTTATATAAAGTTAAAATTGAGGAAGTGACTCGTTCCATATGGTATAATTTAAGAGGCTAATTTGCACCTTTTAGCCTAAGTAAGAAAAGTTTTGCTATTAATTAGTGCCTCTCAATCAAAAAGCTTAGTGTTCAAACCCGGGCCATCTCTATTTTATAAAGGAAAATTAACTTTATCAACCAAAGATTGTTTTTGAGTTTATGACTTCTTACCATTTTTTTTTTCATAGTAATTTCCTTAATTAACTTTATCAACCAAACATATTAATAAATTCATCTTACATTTTTTGCTGCTGTACTGAAAGCTTCCCTGTGGCTGATGTCAGGATTACTAGCCTTGATTCTTTGAATTTCCTCTCTGAAAAAGTCAGATTAATGAATTTTAAAAGCTGTTACAAATTGATCAAATGGAATAACAACTCTTACATTTCTATGATGATGATGAGGAAAAAGAAATAGAGCTTTAAATCAATATGTTATTGGAAAAAGATGATCAACTTACTTAATGAACCTGTTGTATGCAGAAGGAACACGTTGCCTTTTCTCTGGGGCTGCATTTACATACCAGAGTGAATATATATATATATATATATATATATATATATGTATGTATATTCACTTAAAATGAAGTTATCACAAACTAAAAATTAGATTATTATGTAAAGTACTGATTATATTTTATTTTATATATAAAATAGTTATTACTTTCATATGCATTGTGTTTATATTACGGGGCTAATGTACATAATTGAATTGGAATATTAAGAACTCACTTTAATCAAGAAGAATCTTTCCATTAACTGCTGTGTTTTGCTATACTTTTGGTTTGTCCTAGCAAGGCTTTCTATGACAGAGTTAATAAATAAAAAGTCAGTTATAGTTACTATGAAAGGTCAACATCTTCTATGGGCTATTCATATGAATGCACTAGAGAGGGTAAATGCAAATCATATCATCAATCACCTAAAAAGGTAATTTTACATTATTTATTGTTTCTTCTTTCAAAATTTAGCTTCAGCTCTCAATTAAGTAACATATTACATATACTTGGAATTTTAGTGTCGACTTTATTGTTCTAGAATTTGAAGTTTTAATATATAACTGATGGGGTTTAATTCTAAATAATTAATTGAATTCCTTATCATTTTATCAGAACAAAAAGAATTATAGTCACAAACTGCTAGACCTAGTCTATGGTTTTGTTTATGGAACAAACTAGTAATAAAATATCATGTAAATTAATTAATAACTACTTCATTGATGTGGTATATTTTCATCAGTTCCGTTCGTGAATAATGTTATATTCATCTGGACAAGAATTTTCCAAACTTACAATACATATTCCATGACTTAAACATGTAACTAAGAGTGTGTAGAGTGGAAGATAGAAAGGACTCACGGCGGATGGGAGGCATTCTTAGTGGTTCATGATCAGCAGATTGAAAAGAAGTGGACTTGTTGCTTTTGGATGATGACCCACTTTCCTTGTTCAATTCTTCAGTGTTTAATTGTACTTTCTGTGATTGTGATCAAAATTAGAGAGAAACTACAACATAAAACAATGTCCTCTATATTTCTTGTTTGTCATTATTTTTGTATTTTTATCTTTTGGGAATTTGTGTGATATTTCACTCATTTTCCTCTTTAAAAATCTATTTTACTTTCCACCAAAAAAAAAAAAATATTTTGGCTTCTTCATATATATTAAGAAAATAATTAATCATTATTAATTTTATAAAATGTTCATTACAACTTAATATCTTTTTATCAAAGTCTATAAAAATACTAAACAAGAAGTGCATACTTCTTTCTTATAAATAAGGGTAAAATTGAAAAAGAAAATGTATTTAATACTCCAAAATATTTGAAGTTAAAAAAAAATACTAAATTAATTTGATAAAAATGACTGCCTGCATGTTAGCAAAGCAATGAAAGGAGAAAAGATCTAACAAGAAATTTTGTTGGCATTTGTTAGTCCAGATTAAAGTATCTTTTAGCCTTTCTTAGGTGAGAATTTGAATAGAATAAATGACAAAAGGACACATCACAATGAAATTTTTTTTTAAAAGATAACAGGAGGAAAAGAAGTCACATCAAACTGAATGAATAGTAATTGTGTTACATAATTTTTCAGAAAAAAAACAGCAGAATGATGTTATATGTTAGAATAGCAAAAATAAAGGAAACCCTCAACCAAAAATCATATTACAAGTTGAGTTCATTCATCTAATAATTTCAAAATAATAATTACAACAAAGAGGGGGGAGGGTTAATGAAAGAGGAAAATGGTACCTGGGAATTATCATGTACAGGAAATGTCTGAAGTGAAACTCCCATGTTAACAGACAGCAAATTGGCACAATGCCCACACCTAACCGTCACAATTGTGAACAAGTTGTTGCTTGGGACACTAACCTGCCAATAATTACAACAATATTAATCATTTTTTAAATTATATCATTGGTTCAGTTCATAAATAAAGTCATGGTTCGAATTCAGCTGAGTGTTTTCTCATTATTAATCCACATCATACACACTCCAGCAATGTGAATCCCCAACCCAAGCATATTATATAACTATTTTTGTGACCTTGAAGAATCATTTCATCTAGTTATTTTATTTTCTTATTGAAAATTGAAAAAAAAATGGAAAAAAGTGAAAAAAAAGTCATTTTAATGGAAATCCTTGTGACCTCTCAACAAATAACTAGACCTCATTTTATGACTACACATCCTTCTCAGATTTTTTCTTAAAGAAGAAGAAGAAAAAGCTTTAAAAAACGGCATATTGTAAGTTTCTTTGAAGCAACCTCAGTAGAGATGGAGGAGATAAATTACATAAACAAAGAAGTTGAGAAGTACATATATATGAAAAAGAAGAAGAAGAGAAGAAAAAAAGAAAAAAAAAATAGAGTAGGAAGTTCTAAAGAAGCAAGATTGATTTTCTGAGCAAGAAATGCAAAAATTTCATAGAAATAGGGAATTTTCTGGGTAGGCTTTTAGAGAGAGAATTGTTTTTTATCCATGTAAAGATCGAATGCACTTGTTTCTACTGACCTCACAGACCATCTCACATGGGTAATAACTATAAGGACTTGACCATATCATAATATGAAAATCTATAATTCCCATGTCTAAAGAATTTTTTTTTAATTTTCGGTGCCCCTCGCTTTTTTCTTCTGACACCATAACCTAACATGATAAAAGATTATATTAATACGAAGAGAAGAGGAGAGAAGGGTAATGAAAGTGACTTGACCAAAACACAGGTATCTTAGATGGCAATAAAAAAGAGAGATATATCATTTCATTAGGGTAGAAATGATTTTTACTGATATTTATTCACTCTTGGAGATCTCCACAATTCTGAAAAGAGATTGAATAGAGAGATAAAATGAGAAATTTTGCTCAATGGGTTTTGTTTGGTATGATGAAAGAGGTTGAAAAAAGAGAAGATTGATGATGATTCCTTTTCTGCTTGGGCAATTTCTTTGTAGAAACAAAGACAGACACTGATTTTTGTACTTAAAAGAGACATAAGCCTGAAAATATGCAACAAAACTTCATCATATATGTATTTTGAGCAAAAATTATTGTGTAAATCCCAAAAATATACATCAAATTCCAACATATATATTTCAATGCTTTAGTATGCATCAACAGAAACACCCACCTTCAAAAAGGAAAGACAATGAAAAAGAGAGAGAAAGACCTAATTGAACAACTTAAAGATAATTAGAGAAATCCAAAGCAATAGGCACAGTACTAGGCTTCATGGATGTGAAAACCTGGGAAGAAAGAACCCTAAAACATAAATGTAGCCCTAGTAATAGCAGAAGATCTTGTTCTTCAACTTCTTCAAAACTCTTTTAAATTTTATGTATGTATCATCAAGAAACATTAACTAGCGCAAATCTTATATAGTTTATGCCTAGAGAGATAGGAATTACTCATCATTTAGATTCATGATGGAGGTCCTAGGCGAAAACCCAGTTAAAATTTTGACATATAATATGGGATATGTGGTAGATTATTTGGCTATTTTAAAGCAAAATCAAGGAAAATTCCTTTATCCAAATTAGGAGAAAAAGACATATAAAAACTGGGTTATATGACCCAAATTTTTGTTTGAATACTCTCATTACAAAACCTTTGTTTTCAACTGAATTCCTTTCATATGGTCAGAAAAACAAAACCTTTCAACAAAAAAAGACACTGATGATTGAACATCATGGATTCATGGCCAATTAATCTATTGAGAGAAAGAGAGAGATATATAAATGTTAAAGATGAAAAGAAAAAGTATGTGTCGATATATACAAAAAGAGAGAATTGAAGTAAATTGGAGTACCGCTAAAATAGTGTTGCAGAAGTTGCAGTGAACATAACAAACTCTTTCAGAAACCAAGTCCAGTGACATCTTTTTAATGCTTCAGAAATTGAAGAGAAATTAAGGGTAAAAGATGAAAGGAGACCCGATTAAACAAAGGAGAATTAAAGGTGGACAATATATGGTATATATGAAGAATTTTATAATAGGGTACAAAGGCAAAATAGTAATAATATAATAGAAATTATTTATAACTTTGTTGTCATAGTAAGGAGAGAGAAAGAAGCGTACAAAATAATGTGAAAGATGAGGATGGGACTAGACTGGTCGGGCAAATTAAACTAGAATGGAGGTGGGTGTTTGTGGTTTTTTTATAATTAACCATTTCTTTTATTCTCATTTTTACCTTTATTGAGGGTTATGGATTTAAGGAGAGAGAGTTATGATTGAGGGAATGGGTGAGTGGGAGTGATCAAGTCTTTAACGGGGGGGCGAGATATTAATGCTGTGGAATGGTTAGGGATGTAAGATAGAAATAGATATGCTTATGAGATTTTTTTTTTTTTTCTTAATGATCTATTTTCTTGGAAATAATATATATATATATATATATTTATATTTATGTATTTATTTATTTAGCTTTGAGAGATAGATTAATCTAAGTAGATATATAATAAATTATTCTATGCACCTGCGTGCATTGCACATACTCCAACACATGCGTTTTTTTTTAATTTAACAAAGTTAATGCCATTTCTTTTTCTTCTTCTATTCGATTTCTCATTTTTTTTTATTCTGTTTGATTTTTTTTTCTATGATTTTTTATGTCAATTGCAAACGAATGAACATATTTTCAGTTGATAATGTAATTTTGTGAGAATTCAGGTAAATTTCAGTTGTTAAATAATAAATCCACAATTATTAATTAAATAATAAACCTACAATTATTTAGTAATAAACATTCAGTTGTTAATTAATAAATCTATGGTTGTTAAATAATGAATATATAATTGTTAAATAATAAATCTTCGATTGTTAAATAATGAATCTACAGTTATTAAATAATGAATATACAATTATTTATCTTCAATTATTTAGTAATGAATCTACAATTGTTAAATAATAAACCTTCAGTTGTTAAATAATAAACCTAACCTACAACTATTTAGTAATAAACCTATAGTTGTTAAATAATAAATCTACAATTATTAAATAATAAACCTACAGTTGTTAAATAATGAATCTACAATTGTTAAATAATAAACTTATAGTTATTTAGTAATAAAACTTATTTAGTAATACCAATAGCTATTAAATAATGAACTTATAGTTGTTAAACATATAATTATTTAGTAATAAACCAACAATTTATTAAATAATGAACTTATAGTTATTAAATAATAAACCAAAAGTTGTTTAACGTTATTTAGCGAAAAATGAAAGTTAGTGCTCTTTTTATATTACCATACGTGTGAATGAGCCTTTGACCCATGCAATTACATGTACTTAGGTCCATAGTATAACAATTCGTAAATAAACTATGTCTGCACATAAATAACTCATGTAAAATTGAAAATATATATTATCCATAAACTCAATATAATTGCATAAAAAGGTTAATAGAATAAATAAACAAATGCACGTCAGTTAAAAACAAAAGGTAATTCTCTTAACAGAAATTATCATGATATCATAAAATATATAGCATCATTATTATCACAAAATGTATCATATGCATGACAAAATATTCATCAAACATCTAAGATATTATTTGTCAGCAACAAAAAGAAAGCAAGAAAGCTAAAAAGATATCATCCAACAGTATAGTACTGGCATCTAACATATAAAATTGTTCATTAAACAACAGAAATATAATGTACAATGAAGGCTAAATCGAAACTTATTTTAAATTACATTTAAGGAAATATTACCTCCACTATGTTGCTACTTGGTTTATAGCAATTCTCTTTAGAATAATCAAAATAAAGCAGAATTTATACGCAGCAAACACATAAACTCTCCCAAAAACTTGTTAGAGAATAAAAAGATGCAGTTAAAATGCAATGAAAGAATGAGGAGAAAGATGGTAAGATATTTGTTTCTGATGCAACACTTATATTTATAGGTGTATAAATGGTTATTCTGGATAGACATGACCTTATGGAATAGACACAAGTAGTTTCTGAATGTTAATAACTACCAACTAGCAGTTAGACACTTTTCACGACATATCCAGCACGTGACACCTCCTCGAGAGAAGGCCGGCAAGATGTTGAGCCCGCGCGCTGTGCTCCTTGCGTGCATGATAGGAGACTGGTGATAGCTATTGAAACTAACCAAAATAAATTTCCACTCTTTCAAAATTAAATTTGTAAATAATGGGAGTAGGGTCTATGATATTTACTAAATCTGAATTTTTAAGATTAAAGAAATAAAAATTGGGGATTTTGAATTTAATGAAAATATAATGCAAAATAATATAATTAAATTGATAAAGAAAAAATTTCAGAAAAAATGTGTTAGAATTGATTTAAATATATTGATTATTGAATAAAAAAAGATGATTTCCCAAATCAAATAAATTAGTTATGATTATCAATAGACTCTAATATTTTATCTTTCCTTATTGTAATTTAAATAAAGAAACTTTGCACTTAAATCTTATTTGTCCATTAACTTTAAATAAACGCTCAAGATTTAAATTTGTAAATAGCATTAAAATTTAGAAATGCCACTAATTCTATTTAATAAAACACAAGCTCATTTTTTAAAATAGATTGATTACTTTTATCTACACTCTATAGCGATTTTAATTCATTAAGAGCATTTTTTTATCAGTATTGGATCAATTAAAATGAATTTAAAAATCCAAATAGTAAGTATTTATCCATTAAATGAATAAATTAAATAACAACAGAAAATATTCAAATGGTTAAAATGAAAAACAAATGAAGAACAATATTCTCACAACCAATTTTTAACAATCTTAACAACCTTAACTAGAAGAATGAAATTAGCCACTCATTATTGAAAACAAAACACTGAAATAAAGAAAGAGTGCAGGAAATTATAGATGAAGAACTAAAGATGATTTAATTCCCCCTTAGTTTAATCTTTATTTATAGGAGAAAAGTTCTAAACTATCTAAACTTCTAAAATAACTAAAGTGGAATAAATTTTATCTAATAAAGTATCAAGATCATACTGATATGAAAAGGTAATCAAGATAATATCTCTAAAAAATTAGAATTAATTTGGATAGCTCTTTTCATTTCTCCTTCGGATATGAGTATATTGAAACTCTTTTTATTTTAATAAAGTTCAGACAGACTGGACACTATTTTTGCTTTAATTATTTCCTTTGAATCTTTCAATTTAGCTTAATCCGTCCTCATTTGATAATATCATTCACAAAAACAAAATAAGAAATTAATTATTCAAGTATTATAAATTATTTTTTATCTTAAATATGGAGCAATTAAATATTAAATATATATCTAATTTTGACATTTATCAAATTTCCTCCACACCAAGACTTTTTCTTGTACTCAAGCAAAAATTAATTCCTATACTTGCGGATCCTTCTAAAATTCTGCAAATCTATAGAGCTCAACCAAATTAATAATTAGAATAAAAATATTTCATTGCACAATAAACATTTATAAACTAAATTTCCCCCTCAATCTAACATTCCTTCAATGTTATTCAAAATGTGGAACATTTAACACACTTTCCAAAGATTTCGCTCAAATCACTCAAGTGTTGTAAGTAAAAATTTTGAATCACTCATAATTCATGATATTAGAAAGAAATAAACCATAAGCTTGCTATTTAATCCTATTTCTACTACTCCATTGAACTCAAGTAAAAAATGAAAGGGTCTTTAAAGAAAATTTTCAGAATATAATTAAAAAAAAGTAAGAAAAATAATAATTCAAAATTTCTGGAAAAATGTATATATTATTTTTTCTTTTTTCATTTTTACATTTTTTTTTTCTCAAACGGGATTTACAATTTTTTCCTAAGTTATATTACGCTTCCTATTTTAATTTATTTTTTCTTTCTTTTTTCGGAAAGTGCACTACACTCATTTAGGGTGCTTTGCATGCTCTTATCTATTTAAGAACAGAATAGTAGATACAGTCAGTGCATTTTATGCTCCATCTCGCTATTTTTGTAAACCATTTTATTTTTTTAACAACATTGCATAACTTTCAAAATATTAAATTTGCGTACCAATTCTTTTGATCATGGGCAAAGACAGGAAAAAGTTAAGTACCTTTATCAATTAAAAAAGAATTCAACGTGCAGTATCAATAAGAATTCCATAGCAAGTTCAAGTATTTCAAACTAATTATGAATACACTCTAAAATAAATACAGCAAGCCAAAAATGACTTGTTCAAAATTAGGCTAAAAAATTATTACCAAAAGGGTGTAAATTGGTGTACTCATCTTGCAATCTTTGTCAAACAACTAAAAAATGTCAGATTTCATGAAAAATTTAAATTTATAAATGCAAATTGGCCACTAACTTTTATTCTTCATAATAATTTAATCAAGACTCAAAAAGTGCATAATTTTTTCATATAAGACTAATTTCATTCAAAAAGGAATTTTAAACTACCATTAGCTACTTTAGATATCATAATATAGCATTTATACAATATCCACAATCTGATATTCAAGTAGCTGTTGGAAAAATTGTGATTATGAACCATTTTGAGAGGATAATTTGGGCGGGTCATACAACTCAGTTTTGGAAGAAATACCCGAATATATATTCCTTGACATAAAGACTATGAATTAATGTATTCATATGCTCAAAATGGAGAATGTGTGAATAGAAATTGAAACTCAAAATAAGCTCCTTGGTAAGGAGATTAAAGTGGAAAGTGATTGTGTGGGAGTTTGTCTCACATCACTAAAAATTGAAGTTGGATTTCTGTTTATATATAGAGATGCATTCTTACATGGGTAAGAAAAGCAGAATGGAAGGCTCTCTCTCACGCACTCAGGCGCAGGGGGGGTGCAAATCCATGATCCGAGATAGGCCAATGCATGGGTGCGCGACCTGCGTACACGAATGTCGGCCCAAAATCTCATGGTCCTGAACAAGCCCAATTTTTACTGGCAATACTCCTGTGTTGATTCACACGCGTGTGCATTGTGTCCTAGAATGGTCTTTCGAGCTTCTTGTCTTTTGGAATTTCAATTTCTGATGTTTCAAAAATTAATTTCACCATTATTTGAGAGTTATAAAGACATTATTGGCAGCCTTTAAAGGAAATTAATCCCATATCTTCTCCATCTAGTATAAATAGATATTTTTGGCTTGAATTTTGAAAGAGTTGAGAGAGTTTACTTTGATTCTTATTGAAGAGGTTATTTCTTTCTTTTTCTTCTTCTTCTCAAGTGATAGAGAGTGTGACAAGTTCATAGTTTGCTGTAAGTAGGTGTTGTGTATTCAACAACTACTTGAAATCTATTGTATCTTGGGAAATAAATACCGGTTATCCTAAACACCAGTGTAGGAGGTGAATTTATTTTAAGGAAACTGTATGAAACACAGGCCTCAAATAGTTTTCCATTTATATTATTTTTGAATATTGAATTAACAATTTTCTCCTATTGTTATTATTCTCTCCTAACAATCTTAAAACAAATTTCGTTTGTCAATTCTTTATTTAGATTTATTAATTCTTGGAATTAATATAATTTGTTTGTTGTTTCAGAGAAATGGAGAACACGGTAGCTACTACCAATGTTCAGGATGGATCCCAGCCATTAGTTTATGTTGCTCGGGTTGTCTCTCCTGTTGTGCCTATAATGGTACCTATGAACCATGGAGAGAAACCAGAAAAATTCAATGGATTGAATTTCAAGAGGTGGCAGTAGAAAATGTTGCTTTACCTAACTACCTTGAATCTTGTACAATTCTTGGTTGAGGACGCTCCTACTCTTAAAGAGGATGAGCAAGATGTCCAAACAAGGATGGCCTATGACAGTTGGCATCATTCCGACTTCTTGTGTAGGAATTATGTCATGAATGGGCTGCATGATTCATTATACAATATGTATAGTGAAATTAAGACTGTAAAACAGTTGTGGGAATCATTGGACCAGAAATATAAATCTGAGGATGCCGGCACCAATAAATTTATAGTGGGACGTTTCATAGACTATAAAATGGTGGATTCCAAGACTGTGGTAAGTTAAGTTCAAGAGCTTCAAGTTATTCTTCATGATATTCATGCTGAAGGAATGAACTTGAGTGAAACCTTCCAAATGGCTGCTATGATTGAAAAATTACCCCCTGGCTGGAAGGATTTCAAAAATTACCTTAAGCACAAGCGAAAGGAAATGAATATTAAGGAGCTATTTGTTAGACTTCGAATTGAAGAAGACAATAGAGGCTCAAGTTTAAGATCTATATCAATTCATATGCAAATGAATACAAATATAATGAAAGAATGCCTTTATGAATGTGTACACTTAGTGCTTAAGGCGATTGCCTTTTGGGCACATCTCTAACAATCTCCCACTTGCACTAAAACCAATCGCCATTGTACATTACACCACAGGCGAAGATATGACTATCATATTTCTTTTAGAGTTTTGGTCTAGTGACTCGATCA
>CATIWF010009778.1:0-10164 GCA_949630135.1 Balakata baccata | reverse complement strand
TGCATGAAAGGAGGAGTTTGAATAGCGTTGTTAAGTTTGTTTGATTTTAATATATTTAATATGGTTTTAAAGAAGGTTTATATTTCGTTCATATTTCTCCATTTAATGGCCCGTTCTTTTATATCATTATAAATAAGCAAGTCAATTAAAAATATAATAAATTATTTAATTAAATAATATATATTTGTGGAAATTTTTATTATAAATGATTATATTTTATTATTGTTATTATATTTTAAAATATAATTGAATAAATAATTATATAAAAATTAATCATTTTAATTTTTATTTATTTATTCATACTTCATAAAAGATATATATTTTGAATTACACAAATTAATTCAATATTGTTAATTTACATTCTAATAACAGTTTTATTAAACACTAATATAAAGCGACTAACATGTATCCGCTACATTCAATAATTAAACTAAACGGAATCTAAGCATGTTTATGGTTCTTCTGAAAATAAACATGTATAAATATTTATACTATTAATTTAATTTATAATTGAATATATATAATTAATTTAGATAAAAATTTCCAAAAATAATAATGGGCCGACAAGGGGCGAAAATCGATTGCAACTTGTTTCCATGTTTTTGTCATTTGTCATTGGACTAATTGTATAAATGGTACCTAACCTTCTTATTTTGTAATAATTTGGTACCAAATCTTATAATTGTTATAAATTGGTATCAAAACTTTTATAAATATTATAATTTGGTAGAAATCTTCAATTTGTAGCACCCGAAAGATGACATGACATATCACATTACTTTATTATCTACGTTAGATTTCTTTCTTCGTAAAAATACACTCAAGCGGCAGCGTTTCCAAATATTAAAGAAAAATAAATTACACAAATAAATTACAAAAAGGAAATTAATTTATCCAATCATCATCGTTTTGAATGTATTTTTATGAGAGAATAAATATAACATGGATAATAAGTGACGTGACATGTATATCATCTTTTCAGTGTCAAAAATTAAAAATTGGTACCAAATTGCAATATTTATTAAAAGTTTGATACCAATTTGTAATAATTAAAAAGTTTGGTACCAAATTATAATAAAATAACAAGGTTTGGTACTATTTGTACAATTATCCTCTTTGTCATTTAATAAATCTAGTGCTTTGGAAACCAAATTGTCATTTAAACAATGCATGGATACGTTTTCTTTTATATAAGCTTAAATTTGATTGATATAAAGGGAAAAACCTGTTGAAGGAAGGATAATTTAGAAAGAAAACTTCGAAGGAAGAGTATTGTAAGAAAAGAACTCTCTTACTTTTTAACTTTATTACTTTTATCAAATAGCTAGTATGTGGGGTATTTCTAGATACAAAAAGATAACTCTAGATAACTTTGTAATTCTTATCATCTAAATGATAATTTTCTATATAGGATAATGATAAAGATAAATGTATCTATCCTAATCACATTTTAAATAAACACAACGATAAACATTTCTATCCTAATCATATTCTAGATAATTCAATAATAAACTCATGAAAAATCAAATTATCTATTATTCTTAACATGCCCCCTTAATTTGAATTTTCTTCACGCCAAATCTTGCTCTCATTCTTCGAAGGTCTTCAAATTTTAGCGGTTTTGTGAAAATATCTTCAACTTGATCTTGAGTTATCACATACTTGAGCTCTACTTCCTTGTTGGCAATGCATTCTCTAATAAAGTGATACCTTGTATCTATATGCTTGCTTCAGTCATGAAACACTAGATTCTTTGCAGGTGCTTGTGCGGACTTATTATCAATGCAAATTTATGTTGCTTCTTCTTATGGCAAATGAAGTTCCTTTAATAATTTTTTAAAACCAAATAGCATGACAAGTACAAGAGGTTGCTGCCACATATTCAGACTCACAGGTTGAAAGTGTGATAATTAGTTGCTTCTTTAAATACCTTGAGATAGCATAATCACCCATGAAAAATATGAAACCCATAGTACTCTTTCCACCATTAATATCTCCTGCAAAATCACTATCACAAAAGCCCACAAGTTTGAAGTTGCTTGAAGGAGAATAAAATAGTCGAAAGTCAAGCGTTGCTTTTAAATAGCAGAGAATCCTTTTAGCAACTTTTAAGTGGGTGGAAGTAGGAGTTTCCATGAAATTACTCACTACTCTAACATAATAAAGATATCGAGCCTTGTACATGTTAAATATCTAAAACTTTCCACAACACTTTTGAAAAGAGTAGGATCTTCCTTCTCACCATCTTCAAATTTTGACAACTTCAAATTACTTTCCATGGGTGTGTTCACGGGATTACAATCAAGCATTTTGAACTTCTTCAAAATATCCCTTATGTAACCTTCTTGAGAAATGAATATAGCTTCCTCCATTTGCTTCTCCTCTAAGCCCAATATGACATAAGCCCTATGTCGGTCATTTCAAACTCAAATGACATATCCTTCTTAAATTCTTCAAACAAACTTGGATTATTACAAGTTAAAATAAGATCATCCACGTAGAGACAAATAAGTAAATTATCTCCATTTTGATGGACTTTGACATGGAGAGAATATTCATTGAGGCAACGAACAAATCCATTCTCTTGAAAGTTCTTGTTAATGCAGCTATTCCATTCCCTTGGTGCTTGCTTCAAACCATATAATGCTTTCTTCAATCTCAAAACTTTATCTTCATATATAACCCAATGGTTGCTCAATATAGACTTCTTCTTTAAAGAGCCATTAGGGAATGTTGACTTTACATCCAATTGATAAATCTTCCATTTCATTTGAGCCGCTAAAGAAATGAGTAAACGAATAGTCTCCATTCGAGCAACTGGTGCAAAAACTTCTTCATGTTCAACTCTATGTTTTTGCTTGTAACCTTTGGCAATAAGTCTTGCTTTGTATATCTCCATTTCTCCATTAACATTCTTCTTTGGCATTATGACCCTTTGGAAGAGTTGCTAATTCTCAAGTATTATTCTTAACAATTGCCTTGATTTCCTCGTCCATGGCTTGTCTCCACCTTTTATCTTGCATGGCTTCTTCAAAGGTTAATGGTTCATTGTCTACCAGAAGACAATATAATTCATCATCGTTAAGAGTGACTTATTTTGATCTTGCATAAATGTCACTATATCTCTCATCTTTCACGGCCTTTCACTTGAGCTTAATTTCTTCATGAGGAGTAGGTGATAGAAGTAGTGAAGGAGGTGGAGTCATTTCTTGTGAAGGTGCCACAACTTCTAGTTTTTCTTCTCCAAAATATGGAAGAAAATCATAAGCTTTCTCTTCTTGAGTATCCCAATTCCATATGGCATTTTCATTAAACTCAACATCACGGCTTATCACAACTTTGTGATTGCTTGGGTTATATATGTATATCCTTTAGAGTGTAAGTCATATCCAATAAAGATATGCTTGACACTTCGATCATCAAGCTTGGATCTTTCTTGATGTGGCACTTGAGCATATGCAATGCTTTCAAAGATTCATAAGTGATAGACACTAGGCTTTCTTTCGCTCCATGCTTCTTGAAAGGGTTTGATCCTTGACACTTGATGTAGGAGAGCGATTGGATAAATAGACTGCACATAAAACAGCTTCAACCCAAAACTCTTTGGATATATTCTTTACCTTTAGCATGGTTCTCGCCATATTAAGGATGGTTATATTCATCCTTTTAGCTACTCTTGTCTATTGTGGTGATTTAGGAACCACTAAAGGATGACGAATGCCACAAGTTGCACAAAATTTGTTGAATTCCCTGGAAATGAACTTGCTTCGTCGATCAAATCTCAAAGCTTTGATCTTATAGCCACTCTCCTTTTCTACAAGTGTCTTAAAATTTTTAAAAGTAACAAAAGCTTGCGATTTGTGCTCAAGAAAATAAATCCACATTTTTCTACTAAAATCATCAATAAAGAGCAAGAAATATCTTTTCTCACCAAATGAAGGTGGATTGATTAATCCACACACATCGGTTTGCACAAGTTGAAGAGGATAATTCGCTCTTGATGTGGCTTCTTTAGGAAAACTCTTTCTAGCATGTTTGCCAAGAAGACATGATTGGCATAGCTGATTAGAATGATTGATTGAAGGCATCCCTTTCACCATGTTCTTATCTCCCATGGCCTTAAGAGCTCCAAAGTTTAGATGACCAAATCTCATGTGACCAAATCTCATGTGCCAACGCCATGCTTCATTTTGCAAATTAGCTATCAAACATTTTGCTTCAACTGTTTTGATATTCAATTTGAACATCCTATTCTTTGAGATAGCCACCTTAACAATCAAACTAGAATTTTGATCTCGAAGCCAAAGAAGTTCATTTTTCATATGAACTTCATACCCTTTTTGAAGAAGTTAGCCCAAACTTAAAATGTTACTTTTCAATCTACCACCTTTGGATGAGATGAGAATTGTACCTTTTCCTTCAATTTGAATTGTACCCTTCTCCAAAGGAAACGTTGCTTTTTATCTTCTATTGAGCTCTACAAATTCTCCTTTGTATCTGCACATGTGATTGCTAGTGCCATTGTCCAAGTACCACAAACTTTCAACATTCTTTTCTTCATTATTGGTTGTCAGCAACAAAGTTGACTCTTCAACTTCTTGGTTGTCATCGACAAGATTAGCTTTTTCTTCAATGTTATTAGTGGTGGCGCGACATTTCTAAGCATAATGACCTATTTTATGACAATTGTAACATTCAACGTTAGGCTTGTCATACCTATAAAGACCTATTTTATGTGCAAGCGTATATGTCAGATGATAGGAAATTATGTGGGAGAGTTTGTTGAGTCTGATCCGAATAATTTCACAGGGCTCTAGCATTCTTTTGTGAGAATAAAGGTTCGCATAGATGTTTGTAATGCTATTAAGAGGAGAATGATGATAAAGAAAGCAGGCGGAGAATGGGCGCGCATTTATTTTAAATATGAGAATATCCCTACTTTCTGTTATTTCTGCGGTACTATCGGTCATTCTGACAGGTTTTGCAGCCTAGAAAAGCCTGATTTCCCTTATGGCGAGTGGCTAAAGGCGCAACCAAGAGTCAAGCAGGCTGCTGATGGGGAGAAATGGCTGCGTAATTCATTACCGCAGGATAATGGTGGTGACCAGTTCAATGGTGCAAGGAAGACGATAGTTACAATGATAGTTACTAGAAACGAAGCAAGCTGGAAGAAGGAGAAAGGTGGGTATGTTTGTGGGTCCACTAAAGGCAAAACTAACGTAAGTCATGAACCTGTACCCAGATTTCCATCATAACCAGAAGCACTGCACTTGGTTGATCATTAGGCTTCAATCTTTTAGTGAGAAGGACATGTTGATTAAAGGAACATAGGCCCCCTTGGATTACTCTCTCAACATCCAACTCATGAAAAAACTGAAACAATAAGATATTGGGATTCAGGTTTTTAATACACGCCTTTAATCGGACGCCACAGCGATGCCATCATATTCCTCATTGTGATGAAATTGATCGTTTTGACTGTTAAGAAATGCCCCACTAGACTCAACTTGAAGTTAGTATGCTCCGTTGCTTCTTCCCCCACTTCGTCAATAACCAGGCCATCCACTTCCTCTAATAGCCAACTCTGAGTATTTGCTTATCAGTTCCCCTACTGTACGCTCACCCTTCTTAGCCATAAGTAACAGGATAGAAAAGAAAAAGTAACACGCAACTTGCCAATAGACAAGACTAAACCATACTAGTAAAAAATGACAAGACAAAAACGAAGAAAAAAACAGTTATAACTGAAACAGAGAATTTTAACTGCTTGCTAATGAGTACAGTATCTTTAGTACAAATCCTAGAATCTTAAACATTTGAAATGTTCCAAATATTAATACAGACTCTTTCATTATCATCATTTAATACTGAATGAATTAGTTTAGATATTTAAATATTGATATAAAACTGCTATTGCTCGACAGGCTCCAAATATATCCCAATTGCGGAAAGTAAACTAAAGTGGTTGGTGCTACCATAAAAACCAACAATCTTGTTTCCAATTCCAATCTCAGGGGAAGAAAAAAGTTTCCCTTCTCCTTTAGAAACAGCATATGGTCCATATGTTCTTTTGTTACTCGTAAATGTAAGTGATCTAATAGGATAATAAGATCCTTCAGCATATAGTCCTTGAATTGAAGTAAGATATTCATTTGGATAATCAAGTTCGACCTATAAGCAATAAAATTTTTTTTCATAATTGGATCCAAAAATAGAAAATGCAAATATGTCCAAGTGCATTCTATATAATAAATACAAAACAATAATTTTTTATTTCTTTTTATGAGCTGAGACTAACCTGGTGCATTTGTTCAAATCCATAACTTTCTTCACCATGTATTTTTGACCATATTGAAGTTCCATTTTTCTCATACTCAATCTGAACGGATGAAATTGCATTATTCCAATATGTAAATATCTTCAACTGTCTGATAGTAGAGAATACCCCATCGTCCCACTCTTGTATAATTGGATCACCCCAAGGCCCTAAGACCTACTTGTACGATAAGACCATTAATTAGAGTTGAGTAGTTTAAGTCTACCAAATCAAATAAAGATGGACTCTAAGAATTATTACCTTGTATCTCCGAAAATTGATTGCACAAAAGGTATGAAGATTGAAATTACAACGGTAACATTTATAGCTCACAAACTTTCCATATTTTTCACAAGCAGCGCATTTGTACTCATACTCATACCAAAATGGCATTACAACAAAATTAAGTGGATGTGCGTGTTTTTCGTAGTTATAAATTGTTGGTAAGATTCCACATTTGATATGACTTTGAAGCAAGCAATCATTGCATTCAGAGGAGTAGTGCTCACAAAGTTTGCACATGTATTTCTTTGAAAAATTATATACTGATGGATGTGATTCTTGATAGAATACATCATGCCTCAAAATAGTTAAATCAATAGCTTGTGATTGACCGCATGATTCATGAAGGATAAATTCATCACACTCAATGCATTGATAGGTAGGACCAGAGATAGATTTTTCACAATAATTACAATATAGCCTGTTAGCTCCCATTTTCGACTCTTGTGTGAAGGAAAAGTCATGAGCATGTGCTTCTGTGAAACATCTTTGTGGAGTGATTGTTTTATCATCTAGCAGCAAAGATCTGTTGTGCATATAGGATTCTGCAAGTTGGAATATTGTAGGGACAAAATCACCAACAACAAATGGCTTTGTCATATCGATGCTAAGCTTCGGCAAATCTCCAACATCATAATCATGACCATGATATCTTGGAGTTGTACATTCAACAATGACCAAATATGCCTCCTTTAAAATTGCTAATTGTAACAAATCATCAAAGTGAGAACGTTCAGACAACGGAGTATTGATGATAACTTGAAGTTTCAACTGAAGTTGAGTTTTGGATATTTGGGTGACAATTTTGAATGGTAACTCATTGAAGGAATTTGAAAGAGAACTTTGAAGATTTAGGATTATATCCTCTTCATCAATTAGAGGATATTGAAGAAACTCTGCTAATTTAAAAGCTATTTCACTCTTTTTATCATTTGAAGGACCTTTCACAACAATGATCATTGGTTGTTGTTTTTTATTCTTGAGAGATTCCATTTTCTCTTCTAGCTTGAACTTCCTAACTTTACCTAACCATTGTTCAAAAGTCTTTGAAACATTTATAGCAGTTTATTCTGACCCTTTTCTTCATTTGCAAGTGATCATTTTCTAGATTACAAAGAAAGAATATATCTGTAACTTGAGAACATATTTCTAACTTGAAGGGCTGTCATCTAAGAAAAGTAAGTAAATCAGAACTATGGTTGTATTTTTGGCAAGGAATAAAGTAGGTGAAGTGCTAAAGTTTGTATCTTTTCAAACTTGAAGCATCCCATCTAATTAAGAAAAGTATATATGTTATATGTATACTGCGCATGAAAGGAGGAGTTATAAGTTTATTGGATTTTAATATATAGAATATATTGAAGAAGGCTTAATATTGTCAATTAAAGAAAACTAAAATTCAACCTAATGCGCATACATTAAGCATGTTTAAGGTTCTTCTAGACATACAAATATTTTTTAAAATAAAAATTAATATATATATATATATATATACCAGGACTGAGATCGGCGCTAGAAATTGTGTAGGCTTAAGGCCACGCCTAAAACTGTACATATATCTTATATCCCAAATCAACCTAATGCGCATACATTAAAACATGTTCAATTAAGATTCTTCTAGACATAAACATATTTTTTAAAATAAAAATTAATACATATACATATATCAAAAGTATTATTAATTAATTTGCAAAACTAAACTGCTTTAATAACCTCATTGTTGATATGTGTGTCCTTGATGGAAACCAACAGAAGATGAGGTCCAACTGGTTTCCCCGGACACAAGCGAAGCTTTCTCTGTGTCTCTTTCTAAACCTCGTTTGATGAGCAAACCCACATATTCCATGAAGATAGCATCACATAGCAATGTAATAGGACCTTCACCTGGCAGCCCAAATTCTTCTCCAGATACTCTCGAGTAGCTGTTTGATTATGTAACTGCTGATGTATGCTACGGGAATCAGAAACTGCTTATGATCATTCGTGCAGACAACGAAACTTTAGAGACTGGATTTTTGTTGCTATACTGATCCTAGGAAAAGAAATTCTTTTCCTCCTTAATTAAGGCAGCAATCCTGTGCCAGTTTCTTGCCATATGGGTGAGCTTCTATGGGCTGATCATGCTTATTTTTCTGAGAAATTCCATGTTCTGTAGGATTCTTTATATTATTATTAAGGTTGTAGTTTGTTTATTGAAGATATTGTTAGTACTTTATTCTCTAACCTTATGGTATAGTATTTTGTTAGTCACTTTTACCATTCAAGTAGACATAAGGCATATATGGCCCTATGTATTTGGCAAGTTTTACCATTTTACTCTTTTGTTTTGTCCATTTTACTCCTAAATTTTTTTTATCTATCTTGTCTTCTATTCAATTAGTAAATCAAATATATAGCTGACATGACAGCTAATATAGTATCATTATAGAAATCAAATATTTTCTCTTTTCATGTCAATATTAGAGGACTTTATGTATATTTTTATAAGCTTTATAGAAGGCAAGATGAACCAAAAATCAATTATGACTGACAAAACGGACCAAAAAAAGTAGGAACCAAAACGGCAAAATGTGTCAAGTAGGATATGCCTTATGCCATAAAAGTATTATTTATCTTTATCACGAGTAATTTTTAGATAAACTCAGTTTACGATGTTATCCATAAACTATTTCAATTACATGAAGACATACATTTAATTATTTTATTTTCAATGTGAATACAACATACATATATGTCTCTTTGTGATTGGATTAATCTATATATGACATAATATTGAGTCTACCTAAAAAATTTTCCTAGATCACATCTATTTTCTTTCTAGTTGAGAATTACCTAAATTTTTTGTGTTTTTTAATCTTATTTTTATTTTAACAAAATTAAAAAAAAAAAGGTTTAGATCTAAAGAATACAGATCTAAAAATTCACTGAACAAAATAATAAAAAAAAATCTAAATGAATTATAGATACGAGAAAAACAATAGCAAATATGATATTATTAAGTAAAAAGCTTATAAAAAAGAATAACAGAGGGTGTCGATGGAGTCCTAAAAAAGGTTAAATTAAATTAAAATAGAAGAAAAATAAAAAGATAATTTATTATTTAACAGAATTAATAATGAAAATTTAAGGTCTCAAAGTTGGCACCATAGCTTAAGCTAAGATAAATGTATACTGTATCAATTTTAACATTAGAAAATTAATAAGGTTTAAGTCTCATTTGTAGAGATTAATGAAAAATTGTGAAGTGTATTGATAAATTAGAGAGTTATTTTATGCATTAATGTTTTATTAATATTAATTTATTATTATTTTTCTTTTCAATTTATAAATTAAATATATATATATATATATATAAATATTACTGCTACTATTTTTATGGAAATATTACTATTACTATTTTATTATTATTATTATTATTATTAATTTTATTATTATATTTATTATATTTTTATTTTGTTATTTTATTTTGTTTATAAAAATATACTATATAATATTATAATATAGATAAATATTAAATAATTAATAAAATAATATTTAAATAATTTATATATATATATATATATATA
>CATIWF010009765.1:0-88096 GCA_949630135.1 Balakata baccata | reverse complement strand
CTTTATCTTTTAAATAATTATATTTTCATTTTTAATACTACTAATATTTTATTAATGTGTTTTGTATGTGATTATTAGATATTAGACTTGTTATTAATCTCCATTTAGTTTTCGCATGTGCGGCAACATTAAAAACATGCCAACCCTCATTTTCCGTTAAATGACGTTAAACAACGCTAAATTCATTATTTAATGTAAATTTATTACTAAGTAATTATAGTTTCATTATTTAACAACTGTATATTTATCATTTTATAATTGTAGATTTATTATTTAACAATTGTAGATTTATTACTAAATATTTGTAGGTTTATTATTTAATAACTGTATATTCATTATTTAATAACTGTAATTTCATTATTTTACAACTATAGATTCATTACTTAATAATTGTAAGTTCGAATATGAAACTAGCCATTAACATGCTCGTGTTTTGCATGGGGAATAACCAATACATTATACTTTGCATAGACCAAATATGAAATTAGTCATCAACACGCTTGTACCTTGTATGAAGAACAACACCACATCGTGCCCCCATGATACCCATTTTTTTATTTAACAATTATAAGTTCATTATTTAATAATTGTAAATTCATTCACAAATTAAATTCTTACAAAAGATGCATTATTAACTGAAAATATGTTCTTTTCATATGCAATTGATATAAAAAAATCATAAAAAATAAATCAAACAGAATAATAAAAAAAGAGAAATCGAATAGTAGAAAAAGAAAAAAGGAAACAGTGTTAATTTCGTTAAATTAAAGAAAATGCATGTGTTGGAGTATATAGCAACATGTATACTTAGATGCATAGATGCATAGAATAATTTGTGGTGTTTTACATATAAAAAAAAAAATACAAGACACGTTTGATAAATTATACAATATTTGAAACTTATAATACATAAATTAATAAAGAGGGCTTATGTGGTATACCCGGTGTAAATTACACTTGATAATTTAGGACCATTAGATTATTAACTTTTAATTTCAACCATTCATTTTTAACGGATGAAATTAAAAATTTATAATCCAATGATTTTAAGGCACCCGGTGCACGGTACACCGGGTACACCTTAGAAATGCTCTAATAAATTAATGAGTTTAAACTATAATTAAGGTCCCATCTACCAAACCTTCGAAAAAGAAATTGGGAAACTCAGTTCAAAAAAAAAAAAAAGAAAAAAAAAACTAAATTTGAAAAAGAATGGTTTATTTAACGAAATTAACAATATTAGTTTTTGTTTTATAAATTCGAAAAAAATGGTTTATTTAAAGAAGTTAACAGTATGAATTTTTTCCTTTCAATATTAGTAATATTTTTTTTTTCTTTTAATATTAGTTATTTATTTTTTTTTCTTTCTTTTTAATATTAGTTATTTTTGATATATAAAAATATAATTATATAGTTCTAATATAATTGAATTTCTAATTAATAAATTATTAATACTATTAACTAATAATTAAATAATAAAATTAATTTAATTAACTAATATAATTATGTTGACTTTTTGGTAAATTTGTATATTTCTTCTTCATTTCCACTTTTATATATAATATAATAAATCTATATGAAAAGAATAAGGAATAGATGTTATTTAAAAAATAATGCATGTAACAAAAAAAAAATTAATTTTAGAAAGTGAAATGAGATGATAAATGTTTCTTCTCTCTTAATAAGAAATATCGAATTCAAAATTTAGATTTGAAGCACTTTTAAAATTTGGCAACAAGCGTTTCATCTTTTAATGAGCATGTTCGGAATGAATATTGGAAAATGTTATTTGAATATCCGAACATCCATATTTCTATTAATCCTTATTTAATTGTTTAATGACTATTTATTGAATGATTTATTCAAATTAAATGCGTTCAGATTTACATTAATTGAGAGTAAAAAAAATAAAAAGACAAAAACTGAATGAAAAAAAATTAAAATAGACGTTATGAAACTGTACGGATGGAATGGAAGAAATTTAAATCCAATTGTTGTTCAAAAAAAAACAAAAACCCTACCTAAAAACGACATAAAAAAAAAGAAGACAAAACGAAGTCGTTTTTCAAGTATAGAACAGCAAATCAAACCGGGTGTGTATAGCAGGTTAAGTTCAAGTATACAACAGCAAACCAACTTTCTCTAACTTATTTCAAAATAACTTTTAAATAAATAAAATATTTTTTTCCCATAAAAATTATTCTAGTATTTTTTATTATTTTTTTAATTTTTATTTTATTATTTATTTTTTATATTTAATTATTTAATTAAATTACTAAATATTAAATTTAAATAGAAATTAAATAAATTTTATTCTATTTTAATTTAAATTAAACAATTTTTATTTGTAATTATTTAGTTAATTAAATAATTAAAAATAAAATCGAAAATAAATATTATTCACATAACGAATATTTTAATAAAAATAAAAAAAATAATAATGAATAAAAATAAAAAATTGAATATTTAATATATTATTTATTAAATTAATTAACTTAATTATTAAATATAAATAATAAACAATTAAATAATTAAGTAAAATAAAAATAAAATTGAAGATTAGAGTGAAAAATAATTAAAAATGACAGAATGATTTTTGTGAAAAAAATAATTTATTAATTTTTATATTATAAAATATTTAAAAATTATTTTAGAGTAAGTTAAAAAAAAATTCAGTAACAATGAATAAAATTAACATGCGTACAGCTTGGAAGGAATGGAAGTTCATCTTGGGCTAATTGTACAAATAGTTTTAAATTTTATCATTTTATTATAATTTAATATAGAATTTTTTTAATTATTTTAAATTGATATCAAATTTGGTACGAAATTTTATCATTTTATTACAAATTTTTTATTGTAACTAATTTTTTGATTTTTGATCCTAGAAAGATGATCTCATGCTATTTTATTATCCATATTAGATTTATTATTATATAAGAAAACATATAATGACAACATTTTTAAAGATAAAAAAAATAAAACGCACATAGAAAAATAATCTAACCCATCATCAAGGTTTTGAATATATTTTATAAAAGTATAAATTTAAAGTGAATAATAGAGTGATTTGGGTGCCAAAAATTAAACAATAGTATTAAATTATAATATTTATAAAAGGTTTAATACTAATTTTTTTGGAATCTCATATTTCTGTTTCAGAGTGGCACACTGGCAGTGCTACGAAACCTCTCATCTTCTGCCGGCGGCGTCTTCTTCCATTACAGTTGCATTCTACAATCTCAGGTTGCTCTTCTCTTTCTCTCTCTTGATGATTAGTATTTTATAATTCAATTTATTTTAATTTCGTTCAAAAATAGCTAAGCTTTTTATATATATTCATATATTTTTTTAAAAATAATAATAATAAAAAAAAAACTTTTGCTTTCAGTTGGGTTGTTTGTTTGTTCATCAAAATGGAACCATTAAGTTCATCGATTCCAGATTTTGGGAATTTCCAATTTCGGAATTCTGAACCAAACTGCTTAGATGCTGAGGGTTATAAGCTTCATGTTGATGAACTTTTCCAAAAAGTTGATAAGGTAAAGATATTTCATCAATTTTATTAACAAAGTTTTTTTATTTTTTTTTGAGTATTTGAGTTTGCTATTTTAATGTGTAGCTTGAGCAAAGAGTGAATGAAGTTGAGCAGTTTTACTTGAATGCGAATAAAAAGCAACAGACTGGTGGTTCTAAAGGTAGTTCCATTGCTAAGGATAAAGATATAGAGAGACATGTACCTAGCATAATGAAACAGCAGCAAGATGCATCTAAAAGGGATGCAGCTGCTGCAAACAGAATGCAAGAGCTTATGCGTCAATTCAGCACTATATTGCGCCAAGTAATCTCTCATGCTTTGTAGTTTGCCTATTTGAATTTTGTTTGTTCTTTCTTTTTTCTTTGTTGATTGTTGTTAATGTGCTGATTAATATTGTAAAAATTGCTTAGCCTGTGCCTGTTCCTTATTTTTCAATGGATCAGTATTTTGTTCTGTTTTTGAGGACATTTTCACATGAATTATTTTGTACAATTTTTTCTCAACCTTCCTATGCTTTTTTAGAAACTGCCCTGAAAGATATAGAATTCTTTTTTCCTGTACCAGCTTTATTGTAAGTTGCTGTTAAACCAAGACAAGCATTAGTGA
This sequence comes from Balakata baccata, assembly GCA_949630135.1. Taxonomy (NCBI): domain Eukaryota; kingdom Viridiplantae; phylum Streptophyta; class Magnoliopsida; order Malpighiales; family Euphorbiaceae; genus Balakata; species Balakata baccata. The sequence goes on along the minus strand of CATIWF010009765.1, from coordinate 83,952 downwards.
ATTGTTCATATTAACTACACCAATTTTCAATGTTTAGATTTCCTATCTAGAGCATATAATTAAAAACATGCGAGAGTATTTATTCAATTATCTTTGATATATGAATATGATGGCTAATTGAACATGATTAGTCTATCATGTGTTGAAAATGTCTATCAACATTTTACCTCTATAACTCACATATAAACTATACTAGTACTTGCATTGAAAGATTGGAAATATAATTAAGATCATATTTTGAGCAAATGTCATATGATGATTATGCTGGGGCTGATTAGGACTAAGTTGTCCTTGTAACACACCATTTTTCATATTTTCATGGTTTCGTTCTTCTTAAGAAGTTGCTTGATAGAAGGTAATAGAGCTGCATTTCTGAAGTTTATGACTAACACAGTATCTCTCTCTTTTATTACATTGAAAATAGAAACTTACTGCACACAACTCTCAAGCTCAAACACTTATTGGTTTTCTTGGTAAAGTCTGACTTTGACCTTTTCCCATTGCATCATGCTGTGACCTGTACCTTTTTTCATTTTTTGAATTGTGATGATGACTGATGAATTAGGAGAATCATAAATTATAGTTGTTTTTGTAAAATAGCCAACCTTTTGGTGGTTTTCTTTTTTAAAGACTTTTACTGCCAGTGGTTAATCATTTCAAGTTCTTGCCTGTCAATTGAATCCCTTTTTGGGAATATCATCCCTGGAGGCAATTTACTAAAAGTTATTAATATGTTATGTATTCTCATTGTCGCTTTTAGATCACACAGCACAAGTGGGCCGAGCCTTTTAATCAGCCTGTAGATGTCAAAGGTTTGGGTTTACATGACTACTACAAGGTAAATCTTTTTTCATTTTTCTCAATTTTATATTATTCACTGTATCAGACTGGGTTACAGGGTTCTATGTTGTCCTCAATAGTTTGCTGGTTGAGGTTCAACAAACTAGTGTGTGTGTATGTGTACATATATTATTCACAGTGAGATTGAGTTACTGAGAATATGTTCTATGTTTTCTTCAATAGTTTGCTAGTTGAGATTCAACAAACTAGTGTGTGTGTACACATACACGCGCGCACACACACACACACATTCGACTCATCCTATGGTATATGAATGCAATTCAAGTGTCACTTATTGAAATAATTAAGAGGACTGTGCAAATATCCAGAATTCTGAAATATGAAAAGTTGTGTGCCACTATGCCTAACAAACTAGGGCAGATTTGGATGGAAGTATGCACATGTACTAGGGGTAGTCTAGGGTTTGTTGAATCACAAACATAGGAGTTAAATTTAGTGCATAGCATGTAAATTTTCAGGCTTAGAATATGTTTGATGGATAATGAAATATTTTTTTGTCAAAAAGTTGATTGCAAATAGGTTGGGATGCAGGTTTCTATGGCAGCATCAGCCTACAAAGTTTAAAGCTTTATTAGTGTGGTTGGTGGGGAGAAAAATTAAATGAGAGTTGGGAATGGGGAAGATCCTATGCTTGATGAGATTGCTAGCAGAATAGGGGGAGTATGAGTGGATATGGAAGTCGACTCAAGGAAAGAGAAGAATGAAAAATAACAAGTGCAGAGGCAATACAGAGGAAAAGATAGAGAGAGAAATGACACTAGGCACTCACAAATAAACTGCAAACTAAGTTCCTCATTTATCTATCGTCATAGTCCAAGTAAATCATTAGGTTAATGTAAATATTCATAATGGAGACCCCTAGTTGAAATAAAGCAAAAAAGATAAAATTTATACATAGATCATAGCTCTTGCTTACCTTATATTGATCACAGTTGTTAAGATAAAAAAAAAAATGATATGCATTCAGGAGCCATTTGTTCTCCTTACCTAAAGAGACTTGAAATGTTTATAAAGTATTCCAATTTTATCGGAAATTACATTCTGCCTTTTTGATAGCCATGCCTCTATGGGATGTTGCACAGGGGTGATACATGATATAAATCCCATAATACTCATACTGAAATTATGCAAGGGTAAGGAACTAACACATTTTTTTCATTACCAAGGCCACTAAATATTATCAGAAGACGTAAAAACCATACACTTCTATATGTCCATCTGATTCTGTAAACCTTAATGATTTTCATGTCAAAATCCTAGTAGTCAAATAACAGCAGCCATTGACTTATTAGCAAGATATGATAAAAATATTTGTTTAGTATGTATGAATATATACTGACATGAATGAGTAAGTGCTTATATGGCAAAAACAGTTGTTACTTTTTGATTGAGAATAACTATCTTGCCATTTTCACTTTGCTTTTTTATTGCCTGACCATTTGATGCTGGGTTTCTGCAGGATATAACTTTTGACTTATTTTGTTTTTGTGGTATTTGCTAGGTTATTGAAAAGCCCATGGACCTCAGTACAATAAAAAATCAAATGGAGACTAAGGACGGTACTGGATATAAAAATGTCAGGGAGATTTGTGCTGATGTGAGGTTAGTTTTTAAGAATGCAATGAAATATAATGATGAAAGAAGTGATGTTCATGTTATGGCTAAAACCTTGCTGGCAAAATTTGAGGATAAGTGGCTACAACTGCTACCCAAAGTCATAGAAGAGGTAGTGTCTTATCGCTTGGTTCATGTTATCAGTGGCCTATTCATTTTTGAAAGAAAGAAATGTTACATTACCTTTGTTGTTATTATTATTATTATTATTATTATTTATTTATTTTTTTTGTTTTCCTGATTGCTGAGTTCTTCTATGATTTACAAATCAATGTATCCACAGGAGAAAAGAAGGGAAATGGAGGAAGCAGGGGCTCAGTTGGACATGCAACTTGCTCAGGAGGCTGCTCATGCTAAAATGGCAAGAGAATTAAGTAATGAGGTATACAAGAACTGCAGTATAATCAATAAAATGATAGATTTAGAATAATCTATACAATTCTTTAAAGCTGGATAGACTTTAACACACTGTAATGAACCATCTTCAGCTTTATGAAATTGATATGCATCTGGATGAACTTAGAGAGATGGTCATTCAAAAATGCAGGTTTTCTTTTTATCTTTATATTGAATTTAATTACTGCAGTGTAGAAGTTGCATTGCATCCTAGACCTCTGCTAACTACTGATCTCTTTGTTTGTCATTGAACAAGAAATGCATACCTAATACCAAGTTATAATAATTAATTTTTCTTCAGTTATATTTCCATGATACTGAAGCGTCCATGCGGCTGCATGTTATCTTAGTTGAATAATTCATCACAGTTGATGACAATATCATAAAAATCCTAATGAATGGTGAACAAGTTAATGCCTTCAGCAAATGTTTAAAAATTGACTTAAAGATTGTATTCCTGTCTTTCTTATCTAATGCTGTGAACAGATTATGCTAATGGCAAACTGAGTGGTCCTTTTGAAGGTTTTTGTGCTATGACTAGATTGATGCGTCAAAATGCGTGTCAGTAGATGGGACCAGTTAAACTTATGCTACAGTTCCAGAAAACAGCTTTGCATCACCATTTAAATACAAAATGCTCTGTAGGCAGATTTGAATTTAAAATGACTTCTAGAGCTAACATAGGACATACGTTTGCATGAGGTTTTAGTCTGCATGGTGTCTGTCTTCTGCAACTAAAGTGAATTGGTCATGCTGTATCAGAAAAATGTCAACTGAAGAGAAAAGAAAGCTTGGTGCGGCTTTCACAAGATTGTCTCCTGAAGAACTCACCAAAGCCTTGGAGATTGTTGCTCAAAATAACCCTGGTTTTCAGGCTGCAGCTGAGGAAGTAGACCTTGACATTGATGCTCAGGTAATGATTTATTTTACTGTTACTTCCGCTTTATCTTATTATAGATTTTTGAACAATATATTTTCCCTAAACATATTGTCCGAATATGTTCTGTTCGGCATGCAGAGCGAGTCCACTCTGTGGAGGTTAAAATTATTTGTCAAAGACGCGCTAGAAGTTCAGGGCAAAAACGCTGCAACTGCAGGTGGCAATAACAATAATAACTGTAAGACTAAGCGGAAAAAGGAGATTTGTGAGGCAATTGCCAAAACTGCCAAGAAAAGGAGTAGGAAGGCCTCTGTTTGATCATATTGTGGCATAGACAAGACTAATTTTTGTTCTGCTTTGTTCAAGAATCAGCAAGAATGTTGATCTTTGTGCAGAAAATGATATTCAATCTTGTGAATCAATAATTGCTGCTAGTAAATCATTCTTAAGGTGCAGTTGTTTCAGAACAAGAAAATGACCACATGATTATAATTTACCAAGTTTTTTCTAATACAACCATCTCTAGGAGAAAAAGCCTATTTAGTATTTTTACCGTCTCCCCTTCAACCTCATCCTACAAATCATTGCTTAATAGATTATTTCTTATTTTGGTTATTTTCCAGTAATCTGGATTCATGCTGAGTACTCATTAAGAAGTTAAAATGCTTTATACTCGGAACTCAAATTTGAGACATTTGTTTAGGAGAGAAAAGATCCTTACTATTTTTTCTCATCTATTGGGAATAATTTTAATAATCGAGTGTTAGATAACGGGAGTTCTCAGTCGCAGTCAAAAACTTTTAAGAGATACTTGAGAGCATATATTATAGGCTAAAATTGTAAATTAGTTTTCATTTCTTAAACTTTAATTTAGTGCAATTAAATTTTCGAACTTAAAAATTAGTACAATTAGATCCCTTAACTATTGCATCAGTACTATTAATTTAGAATCGTTGAACCAACTCAGTTTAGTAAGGGGGTGAATCGCTCTATATGATATGATTCAGACATTAATTTACATCGATTGTAAAGTTTGAGAGCTTAATTGCACTGAATCAAAATTGAAAGAGTAATTCGCTCCATATATAAAGTTTATGAGTTAATTTGCACATTTGACTTATATTTTATGTCATAGTATACGATTAGAAAAACCAAAGCATATTCTTTGAAAAAACAATTGAAAAATACTATCGATACTTACTCGTGCACTTTTCATTTTATATTTCTAAAGCAAAAAAATACATTTACATGTTATAATTTTATATTAAAAGTGGCTAAATTGAGTTGAAAAATAAAAGAGTGGGACTGAGTAGGGGTTTTTTTTTTTAATTGGACTTTAAATCTAAAAAAAAAAAAGCTCATTAATTATTAAATAAGAGGTCCTCTCTCAGTTCACTTTCAAAGGACAGAATGTGATCAAAGAAAAGAATAAATAACAGAAATTTGCATTATTCCTTTGAGCTTCTTTATGCATCCATTAGTTTCTTTCAGACGTGGCAACCACCAAAAAGGATTTTGAAAAAGTAATTCATTTTCCAGTCTTTTCATTTAGTTAGCAACTAAAAAGATGATAATTTTTGCTTCCTAATTTTCAATGTATATTGATATGTATAGCCTAAGGGGATAAGAAACTTAATGGAATTTATTTTTTGATTTGTTTAATCACTAAGAAAGAGGGATTTAGCTAGTGGAGCAGTAAAGAGGATTAAAAAAAGAATATGAGGTGATATTTAGATTGTGATAAGATGAGATGAAACGATAATAGAAAATTTAAATTCAAATTCTGGGTATGAATCACCTTTAAAATTTGAAAGGGAACGTTTTATCTTTTAACGAATCTATCCCATATAAATTCTATACTGAATGGTTGATATATATGGTGATAATAGAAGAAGAAGCATCAAATATATTCTATGATCTTAGCCTAAAGATAATAACCTAATTCTGATTCTCATCATGCTTCAATATATATAGTGATAATAGAAGAAGAAGCATCAAATATATTATATGATCTTACCCTAAAGATAATAACCTAATTCTGATTCTCATCATGCTTCAAAATAAAGCTAAAAAAGGCTCTTTAGCCAAAAGGCAAGTTACTGATCCACACATTCATATTCGAATTTACCAAAATGCCTCTCTATTCTTTACTTGCCTTGAGCACTGCATGTTTCTATTCTATTGATGCTTTTTCCCAATTACCCTGTTTTCTTTATATTTTTGAATTTGGATGCCAATTGATTTCTTTCTCCTAAAACTGTTTCCTACTCGATGCATCATTTCTTGAAAAAAAAAAATTGCTTATTTTTGGTCTTTAAATTTTTTAAATTGAAAATGTATTTATTTTTTCACTTCTTTAATTATTAAATTGAAACTAAGTTAATCATTCAATTAACATTTTATTCAAATATGTATTATCATTGATTAGATACTTAGTGATTCATAAACTATAGACTCACAAAAAAATGAAATTGTTAACTATTATTAATTAAATTATAAGTGTTTCATAAACAAGGACTAATTTAATTTGTATTAAGAGAGTAATTAATTGAATAAATTTTTAATTGGAATTAGGAAGATTTAATTGCCAAATTCATGACACAAAAAAAGGCAAATTTATTTATATAGGATCAAAGTTCCTTGTTCACTAAGAATATTTTGTCATTAATTCTAACATATATCAAAATAAAGTTAATTACTTAACACACTAAAAGAATGAAAAAAAAAATATAAAAGCAAATAGAGAAAAGGTGATAAACATTTTGAATTCTTGAATCTTGAAAAGGAACATATGTTATACAATAACAATAAAGAAAAGCAATGCCACCCCCATTAATAAAAGAGAGAAACAGCAGAAGAAAACACAATAACACAAGAAAAGAAGCAAGCAGAGCAGATAAAGATCAAGAAAGCACAAAGCTAGCTATCTAGAAGAGGCAAATTACTTCAAACCATGTACAGATTCAGCAACACAGTGATTGGTTTCTTGAATCTCTTCACTCTCATAGCATCTATACCGATAATCGGAGGAGGATTATGGATGGCAAAAAGCAGCACAACCTGTGAAAGTTTCTTGCAAACACCACTTCTAGTTGTGGGTTTTATAGTGCTAATAATTTCACTGGCTGGCTTCATTGGAGCTTGCTTTCATGTAGCATGGGCACTTTGGGTTTACTTAGTGGTGATGTTGTTCCTTATTGCAACCTTAATGGGATTAACCATTTTTGGGTTTGTTGTTACTGGGCAGGGTGGTGGAGTGGTTGTTCCTAGTAGGGTTTATAAGGAGTATAGGCTTCAAGATTATTCTCCTTGGTTGAGAGATAGGGTTAAGGATCCAGAGTATTGGAGGACTATTAAAAGTTGCATTTTGGGCTCTAAAACTTGTGCTAAACTTGCTTCTTGGACTCCTCTTGATTACATGCAGAAAGACATGTCTCCAATTCAGGTATTTTTACTTAAAATATATATTTGAAATTTAATGACATATATCATTAGTAATTTATGCTCTCATCAAAATTATTTCAATGAATAATGATAACTCTAACGCAAATGATTTTCATTTTTTTTTTAATTTTTGTTTACTTTACTTGGGTTAAACTATATCTAGTCATCTGTAATTATATATATATTTTTGTCATTTTAACTCTTGATCCAATTTGCTTTTTATATTTTATTTTTTATTCACTTTTCCACTTAATATTTTAAAAATACCACATACCAAGTTACTATATGATGATGTGACGTGGCATGTCGGCGTGTCTAAATTTATGCTCTATTCTTAGGTATAATAAATGGCATATTATAGCGAAATTTTTAAAAAAGAAAAAGTGGACAAAAATGAAATATATGGCAATTTGAACCAAAAACAAACAATTACAGGCAGTTGAATATGTCTTTTTTCATTTTACTTAAGAGTGAAGTTTGTGTTGTGCAGTCAGGATGTTGCAAACCTCCGACATCATGTAATTACAATATGGGAATAATGGTGGCACAAGACCCAGATTGCTATAGATGGAATAATGCACCAACAATGCTTTGTTATGAGTGTGATTCATGTAAAGCAGGAGTTCTTGAAAGTGTGAGAAGGGATTGGCATAAGCTTTCTGTTCTCAATATTGTGATGCTTGTGCTTCTCATTGGCATTTATTCCATTGGATGTTGTGCTTTTAGAAATACCAGAAGGGCTCAAACTGATTACCCTTATGGTGAAAACAGGATGAGCAAAGTCAGACCTAGATGGGATTATTACTGGTGAGTTCAACTTAATTTTTTTTTTTTTAATTGTTTAAATTTCAGAAATTATACAGAAAGGACCTCAATATTTGAGTTTTTATATTTTAAAACCCAATTCTTTCTTTTCTTAGCAAATTGAACCTAGATTTTCAGAGTTCTTTTCATTTGAATCTCTCTATTTGCTTTTCATCCATTTTTAAATGAAAATATGATGTTAATATACTGTTAAAATCCATATTGAATATTTTTTTTTTTTTGCTTTAATATTTTTGAAAACACAGGTGGAGATGGTTTCATGACAAGAGAGAACAGCTTTACTAGTGTGAAAGAAAAAGACATGCACTGCTCCTCTTCTCCTGTTCATATCTGTTGGTAGAATGAGACAATTCAGTTGTTTTTCAAGGTCTCCTTAATTGCTTTCTTTACACTGAAATGCTGGACACTTGCTATAACATTTATCTTTTGCTTTGTTTTTCCTTTTGTACAAAGATGGATTTCACTTTTCATTTGGCCCAACATTATATTTATATAATCCATACCCAAATGTCTTATTATTATTATTATTATTATTATTATTATTTTGAGAATGGTTCAAATTTTAAGTGCATAAAGCTGGTCCAATACCCGTTATTTTAAAATTGCACATACCATGTTTATTCCTTTCCATGTGCTTTTTCTTTGTTTGACCCTTTAATTAAAAGAAACATTTTAATTAAATTATTAAAAAAAAAGACTTCTATTATTGAATGAGATGACAAAAACATTCTAATTTAATTAAATATATAATAGAAGAAACATACATTATATTGATCATCTAACAGTGGCATCTTATATTGTTTTTAATTTAAAATTTAAAATTTAAAATTGGATTCGCTTAAGTCCTCTGTAGATTACAACAATTAATTAATGTATGAAATAAATAATAAAGTAAAAAAAATAAAAACAAAGCAAAATGCCAAAGTCAGCATGCTTATCAAATTACGTGACAGTCATTCTACCTACTTATTCTACTTATTTTTGCATTTATTAAACCAAACAACTTGCTTGCTTGAACGTTATCCCCTTTCATTCAATTGCCTAGCTGGACAGCTTGCAATTTTGCAAGCTTTGAGTGTTGAAAGAAAATTTCATAAAATTAAAAATTTTTGTGGGTTTTATTTTTATTGTTTGACAATAATTTTAAATAAAATAAATATATAATAGTTAATATAATATATTAAAATCTTAATTAGATTTCATAAATTGAAATTAATATTTATTGTAAGAATAAAATATATTTAAAAATATAGTTAAAATTTTGTTGATAAGACGATATAATATTTTAAATTGCCATTTAATTTGATTGACAGTGCTACTCTTATACTTTTTAGTTTGAGTAAAAAAGAAGGAATTTACAATCTAGTTGCTTGCTTAACTTCTATTAGTGAGAAGCTGTCTCTAAAGCATCATTTTCATTCAATTTCCTAAATATAATAGTAATTTTTTTTTTTTGTGAGAAAAATCATTTTTCGAGTAGAAATTATCATTCAACTTTTTTTAACATAAAATAAAAATATATATATATTTTTGTGAAATATGTGATACCAGTTAAAAAAAAAAAACGAAAAATAAAACAAAGCAAAAGCACTACTGTTTTCATTTTATTTTAAATGTATAATTTAATTTAAGTTCGCATCAAATGCTTATGTAAGAAATTAAGTTAATATTTCTACCTATTTTTTAATTTTATCTTTATTTATTAAATTACATATTTCTTTACCATTTAAAAAAATTAAAATTATATTGAGATAAATAATAATAAAAACTTTATAAAATTGAGGGATAATTGCTAAAAATAAACTTAATTTTTAATTTTGTATCAAAATTAAATTGTACTTTCTATTTTTTCAATTAAATACACAAATTTTTTAAAATTTTATCAATTTATAAATTTCAGTAAAATTCTATTAATATAATATAAAATTCCGGTTATATTAAAATGGCTGCACTAACTAGAAAATTGAATCATCTTAAAAATTTTAAAATGTCATTATTTTTATTTTTCCTAAAATCTTGAAACCTAAATCTCTTTTTAAATTTGAAAAATAATACATGAAACTATCGTGCATAGGAGTTGTCTAGTTAGTAGAGCAAGGGGAAATAAAATTTTATTGTAAATAGAGTTTCGCCGAAAAGATTTATGTTTTAAAATTTTAGAAAAAATAAAAACGATCATTTTTTAAATTTTGAAGTTGACTCAATTTTTTAGTTAGCTTTTTAATCAGTGTAACCTTATTAATATTGCCGAAATTTTATGTCATGTTTGTAAAATTTTACCGGAATTTATTAATTAATAAAATTTACGCATTTAGATGAAAAAACAGAAAATACATTTTAATTTTAATATAATTTTAAAAATTCAATTTATTTTTAACAATTATTTAATTAATTACTTTTTAATATATATGAGGATTTTAAAATAGAATATAATGGCATATTCCAAACAACTTGCTTACTTGAACGTTATCCCCTTCATTTAATTGCCTACGTGGCAATTGCAAATGTAATTGTGTGTATTGCTGCACAGCTTGCAATTTTCCAAGCTTTAAGTGTTGAAAGAAAATTTCATAAAATTAAAAATTTTTGTGGGTTTTATTTTTATTGTTTTACAATAATTTTAAATAAAATAAATATATAATAATAAATATAATATATTAAAATTTTAATCAGATTTTGCAAATTCAAATTGATATTTATTGTAATAATAAAATATATTTAAAAATATAATTAAAATTTTGCTGACCACTATTTGAAATTGACATTTAATTTGATGGACAACGATGCTCTTATACTTTTTCTAGTTTGAGTAAAAAAGGAGGAATTAACAATCAAGTTGCTTGCTTAACTTCTATTAGAGGGAAGCTGTCTCTAAAGCATCATTTTCATTCAATTTCCTAAACATAATAGTAATTTTCTTTTTATTTTTGTGAGAAAAATCATTTTTCGAGTAGAAATAATCATTCAATTTTTCTTACATAAAAAAAAAATACTTTTTTTTTAAATATGTGAAACAAGTCAAAAAAAAAAAAAAGGAAAACTAAAACAAAGCAAAAGCACTACTTTTTTCATTTTACTTTAAATGTATATATTTAATATATTTTTTTACTAGAGAGAAACACCTTACAAACACATTTTAAAGGATTCAGTAGGTTATGGATTACATAATAAGAGATAGTCATCCCCTTACACTCATTATAAAGGCGAAATCTCACTTAGTGCGGAGGAGATAACTTGAACTTAAGACCTCACATCCCAAAAACAAATGCTATGATCACTTGAACTAGCCTCAAGTGTAAAATGTATAATTTAATTTTAGTTCACAACAAATGCTTATGTAAGCAATTAAGTTAATATTTCTACCTATTTTTTAATTTTATCTTTATTTATTAAATTACATATTTCTTTACTATTTAGAAAAATTAAAATTGTATTGAGATAAATAATAATAAAAACTTTATAAAATTGAGGGATAATTACTAAAAATAAATTTAATTTTTAATTTTGTATCAAAATTAAATTGTATTTTCTACTTTTTCAATTAAATAAACAAATTTTTAAAAATTTTATCAATTTATAAATTCCGGTAAAATTCTGCTGATATAATATAAAATTCTGGTTAGATTAAAATGGCTATGCTAACAAGAAAATTGAGTTATCTTAAAAATTTTAAAATCTTGAAACTATAAAATGTCATTGTTTTTATTTTTCATAAAATCTTGAAACTTAAATCTCTCTTTAAATTTAAAAAATAATACATGAAACTATTGTGTATAAGAGTTGTCTAGCCAGTAGAGTAAGGAAAAACAAAATTTTATTGTAAATAGATTTTCGCCAAAAAGATTTAGATTTTAAAATTTAAAAAAAAAAAAAAACGACGACATTTTAAAATTTTTAAGATAATTTAGCTTTTTAGTCAGCTTTCTAGTCGGCATAATCTTTTTAATATCGCCGGAATTTTATGTTATATACAGTAGAATTTTGCCGAAATTTATAAATTGATAAAATTTTAAAAGTTTGTATATTTAAATAGAAAAAATAGAAAGTATATTTTAATTTTGATACAAACTTAAAAATTCAGTTTATTTTTGATAATTATTGCTAAAATTGATGATAATTAATTACTTTTTAATATATATGAGGATTTTAAAATAGAATATAATGGTATATTAATTATAAATTAATAAAGAGGAGAATTTTACTGTTGTTTTTACTAGTCATGTTGGATTCATGGCATTATTGATGTTTTTATTTTTCATCGTTAATTTCTTACTTTCCCAAGTTTTTCTCAATTTGATTCCTTGAAAAAACAATTCCAATTTATTATTTGATTGGGGTGAGGGGAAAAATTTAGCCTATGAAGTTGATGACAATTGGATGACGCAAAAATGATATTTAGGCTTAAAAGAAAGTCGGCAAAATGTCTCCTTCGTGGGTCAATCTATAATTTTTTTTTTTTTTTGTTTTTAAGAAAGAACATATATCCAAAGTTTTATTTATTTAATTATTATTTGGAAAATGCTATATGCCCGTCTTTTACTTTTACAAAACTGTATTTTTATTTATTTATTTACTTGGTTTCTATGCTTGTTTAATTTTTTTGTTTCTCCTTGGTGACCCCACTTAATATTTTAGTTTTTAGTCAATTATTCTTTAGTCATCTCATTTTTTAGTCTTTAATATTTACTTTTTTATAGTAAAAATATTTTTATCATTTAATTTTCAGTATTATATTTAAACTTACTTTTAGTCAATTTTGTGACTTTTTATTTTTTAGTCTTTAATATTTTACTTTTTTATTATTAAAATTTCTGTACTATTTTAAACTTTCCATTATATTACATTTCAAGTTTATTTTCAATAATAAGCTTAAATTTAGATAGAAATAAATAAATTATTCAAATACTAATACATTTATTCATCCTTTTCAACAATAATCAAATGAAGATGAATGAAAATAGTGATGAAATTTTGATATATATAAACATTTAAATAAGCCTCTTAACATTAAGAAACATAAAAACTAAACAAAAAGAGAATTTCAGTAAAAATAAAATAAAATAAATTAAAGTTTTGTCAAAGTAAAAGGCGAGCAGCAGACCTATAACACTATTTTGGTGTAATTTTTATACTAAAAAGGTGCGGCTACATTAAATTCATCTTCAATTCATAGTACCAATTTTTACACCAAAAATAATATTTTATATTACTTTGATTCAATTTAACTAATTTATAAAATAAGCCCTAATTTTTTTTCCTTTTAACATATTCATCTAATACTATTTATTTTTATTTTTTGATATTTAAAAATAAAAATTAATTTTAATATTGCATGTCATTTTGATTTAATAATTATTTAAAAATCAATTAAAGCACACTTTTTCTTAAACATGAAAAATTTATATTAGATAATAATAATACAGAAGTATAAATTGAAAATAATTCTAATAATCTGAATTAGTGTATTCAATTAAATATTAATTATTTTGTTTAATTATATTCAATAAAGTTAAAAAAATTTAACATTATAATATTTTAGTTGATAGAAATTAATTATTTATAGATTTAAAATTAAATTACAATTTAATTGGAAAAATTAAAAAAAATCACAATAAAATTGTAATAAATATAAATAATAGTAATTAAATAAAAATTACAATTTAAATAAGTAATAATATTAATTAAATATAAATATGTTGATAAAAAATTAAGTAAAGTTGAATTGAATATTCATTGAATTAAATCAAGATTTATGCAATTATCTTAATTATCCCATTTTCCATTATTTACTTTCTTATTTTCCATCTTACACGTGTTAGGCATGCAAATTACTTTCCCCTTTTCCATTTCTTTTTCAGTCTTTTCCTTCTTCGTCTCCGTTCTTTCCTCCATCTTCTTCCTTTTATCTTTTTCTCGGAAACGAAATATGTATAATATGAGATTTTATCTGCAATTTCACAAATATTAAAAAAAAAAAAAGTAGAAATAGCGAGACTACAGTACTATATTAAATTTGGTATTTTACTGTATAATACACCATTTTTTTTTTATTATTTTGATGTTGAATTGAATATTTTTATCTTTACTATTTTTTACACTAGTCGGTCAAAGTAGTGGGTTATATTGCATCACTCTTATTATTTTTATAAATAAAGAATAGCTGAAGTCAAGTCAAGGTATGTGAGCCATGAAGGTCAATTTATTGGGCTTTTTGTCTTTTTAGAGATTTTATATAAATTAATTACTAATTTAGGAAAATGTTTTTCAAAGTATTTCTCAATTTTAAAATTTTTTTTATGATATATATATAGTGGTCAAAATCGGTCCAGGTCTGTATTCTGTTAAAAAATTTAACACTGTCTGCTTTTTCGAAATACAGATGGCTCTGGAATTTTTTTTTTTCTTGGCCTTCATTACTCGCATAAGCTGTTTGCAAATCACCTTTTAGCTTGTTTGAATCGAATTATTTTAAAATTTATAAATTTTATAGATTTTAAATTTATATATTATAAAATTTATAGATTTTAAAAATTTTATTATTTAATTTGATTATAAAATTTATTTATTATGATATAATTACCTTTATATTTATATTTGGTTTAATATAATTACCTTCATACAAAAGTTATTTGGTACCAAAAAAATTATTTTACCCAACCAAGTTACTATAATAACCTGTGTTTTGCATCAATAGTAAAGTCAGAACTTTTAAATCCAACAAGGCAAAAAACCAAAAACTAAATCAATGGATGTAAATATAGATTTTAAATATTTTTTAAGATAAATTTTAAAAAATTGATATATTATTATTATTTTAAAAAATTAAGAGAATATAATCGTCCATCCTCAACTAAATGGATAGAGTAAGATATTTTCATATTTGGTGAAAGATATTTTTTATAATAAATTAAGGACGGGGACTTCTCCAAATGACAAAACGAAAATTGAAGCAAATGCTAGAAAAGCACATGCAAACAGGTTTTTATTATGGATTTAATGAACCAACCACTACTTTTTAATAAGCCCTCAAAGTTGATTAAAAGCTACCAATTGCACATTCACATACTAAATGAGAAAATGATATTCAACCTGCCATCTGCCCGCTGACCATTTTAATGACAGAATTGATTTTTTTAATACTTTATAAATTTTTTAAAAAAAATATTTACTTAAATTTATTTTTAAAACTTAAAAAAATCCAAATATACTTTTTCCAAAGTGAAACCGCACTTTAGATAAATGTATTAGCATAGAGTTTTTCGTTTATTTTAGCAAGGGTTAGAGTGAAATTTTTTTTTGTACCATTATATATATTTTATAATATATTAAACTATCATAATTTCAACATTATTTTTACTCATCTTCACTTAATTATTGTTGAAAAAAATGAATAATGTACTAGCATTTTGAGTAATTCATCTGTTTTTATTTAAAATCATACTGAATCAATGAGTAAATAGAGATTTAAGCTTATTATTAAAAAAATATATATAATAAAACTGTAAGATTTTAAGGGCTAAAGAATAGAAAGTGAGATAATTGAACCAAATAATAAGTTTTTTTTTTCTTTATGATCTTAACCACTTAATTGATCAAATTAATAATAAGAGGGCTAATTGTATTAATGATTTTAAATTTTGTCGCTTCAAAATATTTTGGTACCAATCATTTGTAATTTGTTAATAAAGTCAAAATTGTAATAAAAAAAATGATATGACACGGTTGACGTGATATATTGACCATTAATATATTATTTCATTTGATTGAAATTTTAATTTTGATATTAAATTATAATATTTTTAAAATTTTGTATCAAATTTGAACAATTAAAAAATTTTATACGACAAAATAATAAGATTTGGTCCCAATTAGGAATTTATCCCTAATAAGGGCCATGTCGTAAAGTAAACAAGTGAAAGAGAGAGAATCTTAAGAGTGGACACGAATAACAAATGAAAAAAGGAACTAAGAAATCGCATAGAAAAATGTTATTTGTATAATACTTTTTATTTTAATTTATTTTAATTATATGTATTTTTATTTTAAATTAGTTAAAATAAATTAATGTATAAATATAATATAAATATTTTATGGTAATCGAGACATTGAAAGATAAAGTGTTGGATGATATAATATTGCTCAATTATATAAATAAAAAGGAAAATTTTGTAAAAATAAACTGGCGGCACTTCTCATAATAAATATATGCATTTATTACTATGAAAATATATTTTTCAAACCCAAATGTATTAAATGCCCAACTTTTTCTCATAAATTTGCAATTTCTATTACGTGTGCATTAATTTATTTGTTGGAGACTTTTTTTTTTTAAACTCAATATAAAGCAAAAGTACATGATCGGACTCTTGTGCTAGAATTTTAGAAACCAAAATATTATCGATTAGGGTTAGTTCTATCAGTATATTTACTATGGAATAGTTATAACAAACGTAAAAAATTATTAATTCAATATTTAATTTCTATAAAATATATATAAAAAAATTTAATTGTCAAAAATAATATTAAGCCAATTGTTGTATTATCTTAGCTATAAATCCATAGGAAATTGAGATATATATTATTTAGATTTAGCCCTTATATTTTATATTAAAAATATAATTAATTTAAAAATAAAAAAATAATTTTTTTCATCACAATATTTAATTTATAAATTGAATTGATTCATAAGTAAATGTTTATGTTAAGAAAGATGTTCATGCATTTATTTGTTGAAGACTTTGCCACATCAACTGAAATTCAAATTGCAAAGGTCCCCCATGTGGATAAAATTAAAAGTCCTAATACAAATGAAAATCAATTACATTTCCTAACATAGAGTACATAAATTATTGTTGATAGGAATAATTCATTTTGCACTCAAATTATCTCTAGTGCTCAACTTATTGAGAATAGTAAGCCATGAAAAGATTTCGACTTTGGAGGGGACCAAAGATTTCCACATAGCAGCCACATATAGGGATAACAACAGGTACGGATTTTGCTGATATCCGCTCTATCCGAATCTGTTTAAACCCTAATAGATAACTTTATTAGAGTTTTGTGGCGAGTATAAATAGAAGTCTTCATGTATATGATAAATCTAATTTTATTGTAATTTATTGAATGTAATGATATAATTAATTATAATGAAAGTTGAAAATTTGAAATATAATTTTTCTATAATAATGTAAAATATTTGAAGTTTATTGTTTTAATGTTATTTTTATACACCATTCTCAACAACAAGTTTATTGAAAATTGAGAGATCAAGGAAAATTATACCCTTAGTTATAAACATATTTAGGCTGTGTTTGGTAGTAATATTTTTCAAAAGAATTATTTTTAATTTTTAAAATTTTGAAAATTATTTTTGAAACGAAAAAATTTAAATATATATATTTTTTACAAGCAGATGTGAGAAAAATAATTTATAAAAAATAAAAAATTCAATTAATTAAATCAACGAAATTCTAATTTTTTTTAACACTCAATAACAATCCTAAACACACGGTCGAAATATGCTAGCTAACTCTTTTTTGTTAGATTGGCAGTCAATTTGGGCAGTCTTCATGACCTCAAATTATTGTTGCAAAGGTACAAAATCAATCAACCAATAATTCATATATCACATATAAATTAATTTTTTGATTTGTAAATATAAAATTAATTACAATAATTTTTTTTACATGACAATAGTTATTGACTCGATTTATAAATACAGACCACATCCAATAATCACATTTATATTTATCTTTAAAATATAAAATTAATTTAAAATTTAGTAGGATAAATTTTTTTATTAGATTCTAGATATAGTAAAATGTTTTAGACATGACATGGAAGCTAATTTTATCAGCCGTCACTGAATTTAGTTCCACTTATTGCAAAACAAAAAAAAAACCATAAAAAATCTAAATAATTATTTTCACAAAAATTATATCGGGCCATTTTTATTGAGTTAATAATAAAAGATATAATATAGTATATGAACGTGACATAAAAAAAATATGACGTAACGCTTAAAAATGTGATGTAGTGCCTGGCATGATACCGAAGATGGTTGTTAAAAAAAAAAAGTTAAGTGGCATACAAAATTTTTTTTTTCTAATTTAATAATAAATTAAAGTAAATTTAGCGATTAAGGTTGATATGAGATTAGAGATATTTGGCTGATAGGATAAGCAAACAATGAAGGACTTGTCAAATAATTGATTAATTCTTCGTGACTTGGTCCAGCAAATTGGGGCCTATTCATTATTAAATAATGAAATTTTGAATAAAAAATAATATTTATAATATTGTAGTTCATGTTTGACCCCTAGTGATGACTTTTAGTCCCTAAGGATGTATATATATATATATATATAATTGTTTGATGTTATAAATAGTTTTTATATTTTTTTAAATATAAAAACTATTGTATGAAATTATTAATGCGTATAACGATTGTATGAATCTAAAGTATTTAATAATTAAAATTTTAATAGTGCATATAATTGTAATCATGTGTTGATACTGCTATTTTTTTTTAATTTTTTTGAATTGTTTTAGTTTTAAAAATGATGTAAACAATTAATTAGTTGGTTTGTTCACTTTGCTAGTTATTTAAAGATAGATTAATATTGTCATTTTCATCAATTAAATATGAATTATGGAACATTAAAAAATGAAATGTTGAATTTAATTTTTTTTATTTTGGATTTATTTTGATGTGAATAAAATTAATAATTTAAATAGATATATCAAATATAATTAAGTTAAAAAAAAATAGCGGAAATACCCGACTTTGTTGGGAGATATCCGATTTCATTTGTGTTAGAAATGATAATTAATATTATTTCTCTTTTAGGTGAGAACAAAAATATAAATTTATTAATAGGGATGGAGATAGAGAGTATGAAATCCGATTATGATCTGCCCGTTGCTACTCCTATTATACACTTGAGATTTTAAATTATAGTACCTTTTTTAAATTAATTAACGTTGTGCTAATCAAATGATTATTAGCTCTAATCATGCAATTTAGACTATAATATTAATTAATGTGTTTCATATGAAAATCATTAAGTTGTTAATTTGTAGCTTTCCGTATTAAAAATTCAACCAAAAGCTTGCCTGAGACTGATTAATTAGTAACGGAATGTGTAATTTTTTTCATATTACCAAAGGATCATGTGAATAATGTTAAATAACTACTTAAAAAAAATGATAATATGATAATTTCACTTATAAAAATTGGAAGAGGTCTCGAGCTCGGACATACTTAGAGCCATAACCAATATTAGAGAAAGAGTGCAAGTGGATATAGTTGGCTCTTCTATAGTTGACGGCCTACTAGACTTTTTAATAAATTGAAAAATGATTGTATTTATTATTTTTCAGATATATAACTGAAATTTTATAATGAAAAGTGTTTGAAATTACTATTGCATGTTGAAAAAGATGTTTTGAATTTTTTTAATTAAATTGACTTGATTTTTTAATTTTTTATAAACTGTTTTTTTTAAATATATTTTTTTAAAAATATATATTTATCCATTTCTTTACAAAATAATTTTTAAAATTAAAAAAACTAAAAATTAAAATTTTTTTCCAACTTCAATAAGTTAAAATTAGCAAATTAATTTTCCATTAACAGATTTAAGTCTTCTGGTCCACGATTATTGAATCTTGAGAAAAAAGGTTGAGAAACAAATGGTGGTCTAAGTAAAATGATTACATAATTTTTTTTCTTTTTTGGCATGAAGACTAATAAATAAAATGAAAATATGTTTATTGGGCTAAACAAATGCTTAGCTAATTGATTAGGACTAATTCCCTCTCAATTCAAGTAACGAATTTTCTTCTTCTTTCCTTGTATTTTTTTTTTAATTATATTTATTTTCCATATTCAAATATGGATGGAGTTTAGTTGGGACACGGTTTAGTCCCAGTCTCCCTTTCCCTGTCTCTGAAAAAGTCAAAGTCTTTGTTCTGCTGATGCAGCTTCTTATTCTTTCCTTTTTATATATATATATATACTAAACAGACGTTCTTTTCTCTTACACATGATCAAATTCATTTGCAGAAAAGACCAAGAGTAAAAGATCTCATCAGCATAATCTCCTTCGCCCTCTTATTGATTTGCATTCAGCCCTTTTTTGGTTGAACTTTCTTGAGTAATATCACCATGGCTGATGCTGCAAAAGAACGTTCTCTAACCGAGACACCCACATGGGCCGTTGCTATTGTATGCCTCGTCATGATTGTCATCTCAATTTTCATTGAGCATATCTTCCATTTGATAGAAAAGGTATGAACTTTTTTTCATATAAACTACATTAACTGCAATATTCATGGCTAATTATATCAATAATTATATTTGTTTTTCTTTTTAATTCAGTGGTTCAAGAAGATGCACAAGCCAGCTTTAGTAGAAGCACTTGAAAAGATTAAATCAGGTAATTAATTAAGCCCACTTGAAAGATTAACAAGATACTTAAATTGTTGATCTTGTTCATTGACTTGAAGCTCATGACTTGTTTGTTATTGATATTTGCAGAGCTGATGCTTATGGGATTTATATCCTTACTTCTAACTGCATTAGGAGGACCTATTTCAGAAATCTGCATATCAGAAAGTGTTGCATCTACTTGGCATCCTTGCAGCAAGAAAGAAGTAGAAACTAAGGCTGCAGATGATGAAAATGATGGCCGGCGAAGGCTTCTTCAGTTCATAGATGATGCCGGTGGAAGTACTAGACGTTATTTAGCAGCAGAAGCAACTAGTGATAAATGTGGCGAGGTAACTAAGAAGAAGAATTAACCAGTGATTTCTTTAACTGTCTTTTGGTTATCATCAATTGATTCTTTAAGATTTGTTTTTTTTTTCAGGGTAAAGTTTCCTTTGTATCGGCCTATGGGATTGATCAGCTTCACTATTTCATCTTTGTACTAGCTGTTGTTCATGTGTTTTACAGTGTAATTACTTATATTTTGGGCAAAACCAAGGTATTTAAATGGATAATTGATGATCAATCTATTTCTCTTTGGTAAAAAAAACCAATCTCTAATGCTTAATTATCTGTATTTTAGATGAGGAAGTGGAAGGCATGGGAGGATGAAACAAAGACAATTGAGTATCAATACAATAACGGTACTTAACCATATCTTCACTGTGCTTAAACTAATCTGTCCAGTTAAATTTAGCAATCTAATGTTATTAGGAAATGTTCTGCAGATCCTGAGAGATTCAGATTTGCTAGAGATACTTCCTTTGGAAGGAGGCATTTAAATTTATGGAGTCGTTCAACAGTTTTCGTTTGGATTGTAAGCAGAATAGCATGGACATTTTTCTGCATTAGAACTTCAGAACATAAAATTTCCATTCTTGAACTGAAATCTGTGGGTTTCTTTTGGTCCTAATGTCAGGTATGTTTCTTCAGACAGTTCTTTGGATCAGTAACCAAAATTGATTACCTTACATTAAGACACGGGTTCATCACGGTGAGCTAAACATATTCATTAATCACTCTCTAATTAAGATTATGCAATTGTTATTATATAAATAAGTAGAGCTGAAATGTTCTGTTACATGAACTGTTTCAGGCACACTTGGCTCCTGGAAGTGAAACAAGATTTGACTTCCAGAAATACATTAACAGATCACTTGAAGATGACTTTAAAGTTGTAGTGGGGATCAGGTTTGTGCTTTCAGATTTTCTTTTCTTTCTTTGATATATCATTCGAGATTTCTAACCTTAGTTCCCATGAATATGCAGTCCCGTTATCTGGATTATTGCCTGCTTGTTGCTGCTGACTAGCACACATGGTAAGGATTAATTTCCGGTGAAATTTTACAGACAATAAATGATGAAAAATAATATTCTATTCAAGAAGTAGCATAAATTTTTATTTCTTTTTGGCAGGTTGGTATGCTTATTTATGGTTGCCATTTATTCCCTTAGTGGTAAGTGCAGTATTATGCTTATACACAATCAATCTGTTTTCTGTTAGTTGGTTAGCATTAGGAGCTAATACTCTAAATTGGGAAAATTTTGCAGGTAATCTTAGTAATTGGAGCAAAGCTACAAGTGATCATAACTCGAATGGGGCTGCGGATTCAAGAGAGAGGAGATGTGGTTAAGGGTGCACCTGTGGTTGAACCAGGTGATGATCTCTTCTGGTTCGGTCGCCCGCGCCTCATTCTTTTCCTTATTCACTTATGTCTCTTTCAGGTACTACCAAACAACTCCTTATACTTGATATTTCCTTTATGAGAGTACTCAAATTATGCTTTGTACTTAACACATTTTCTGTTTTCAACTTGTGTATTGCAGAATGCATTTCAGCTTGCTTTCTTTGCTTGGACTGTGGTAAGCATTTTCTACTTTAGTCATTTTGGCATACTTTTAACTGATTATTCTGTTCTTACTCTTTTTGTTTATTATCTTTCAGTGGAAAATCGAACCGAAATCTTGTTACCATGATAAGATAGAAGATATTGTAATCAAAGTCACAATGGGGTGAGCTTCTTTAGCACAGATACAATCATTTTGTATATGATCAGATTGGATAAGTTCAATAATTTCTGATACATTTAGAAACCGGATCTTTTCAGGGTTCTTATACAGGTTCTATGCAGTTATGTAACTCTGCCTCTCTATGCTCTAGTGACACAGGTGAGAAAACTTCTTGCTGCATATATTTAAATAACACAACTAACTCGAAATATGAGACCGTAAATGAGATTGTTCCGATAATCTTGCAGATGGGTTCGAGCATGAGACCAACAATCTTCAACGACAAAGTAGCAGCAGCACTTAAGAACTGGCATCATACTGCAAAAAAACATGCTAAACACAGCAGCCATTCAGCTTCAGTGACACCATTTTCGAGTAGGCCAGCCACTCCTGCACATGGCATGTCGCCTGTCCATCTGCTGCATAACTACCGCAGCAGCACTGCCCCCAATAGCTTGCAGGCCTCTCCGAGAAATTCCAATATTGATATCAATCATTGGGATCCTGAAGCATTGAACTCTGTGCACAATCATGATTATGATGAATTTGAACTTGCTGAAAATCCTGATATCAGGGAACCAAATGTGCCAGTTGAAGAACTAAACTCAATGCAGTTGCCTCCTGCTCCTGGTTCTATTCGAACTCAACACGAAATTGGCATCAACGTACGAGAATTCACATTCAGAAATTGATGCAAGCACATGTAAACAGGATTCACAGGGTAAAAATCATGTAAATTTTCTTGTACATTAGAAATATAGAATCTTGATTTACAGCAAAGCAAAGAGCCAAAGAGGCAATCAATCCTGCCAGCCTGCCAACGAAGGCTGAGATTACAAGGAAATAGATAGTTTCATGTGCTGGGATTTTTTTTATTGTTTTTTCTTTCTTGAATTTTGGAGGCAGTTGCTTTGTTTAATAGAACTGTTGAACTGAAGTTTTCCATTTTTATTTTCAATAATTAGATATTTGTGAATTGTACGATTCTTCATTCAAATCGATTTCCCATCCTGGAGATTGAAATCTATTGATTGAATCACAAATATTTCAATTCAATATTGAAAATTGGAAAGTGATTGATTTTTTTTTTTTCTTAATATGTGGTCTCCATTTGGGATACTCTTTTCCTCTTGTAAGTAGATAATGATTATCTGCAGAAAGTTGATACAATACCATTCATTTGTACTTTTCCTTATCTATTATGTATTACAGCTGTTAGCAATGAGCAGCAGTGATCTGATGTAGCAATTATATTCATAGTTGGTTTGGTAATCAAGCCATTAAAAATTAATTACTCTTTCGTTCCATTTTAATTATTATTTTAGGTGATTTTATCGTAATTAAGAAATTATTAATTAGTTTTAAATTCAGAAAAAAATTTTCTACCCAATCAGGTCGTCTCTTATCTCTCGGTCTGGTACCTCCATTCGATCCTCCATATCTCTATTTCAAGCTTACTGTTAGGTTGTGAAAAAAGAAAATGTCTGGACATGACAAAGGAGGGAAGGGGTTTGGAAAGGTAGGAGCCAAGCGTCATTGCAAGGTGCTTCACGATAACATTTAAGGAATCACAAAACCAACAATCTGTTGATTGGCTCGTAGAGGCGGAGTAGAGCATATAAGCAGCCTGATCTATGAGAAGACCTATGGTGTTCTTAAAGATTTTCCTTAAAACTGTGATAAGAGACGTTGTCACATACACCGAGCATGCTCGCCGAAAGATGATCACTGTAATGGATGTGGTCTATGCCCTAAAGAGGCAAGGGAGGACTCTTTATGGGTTTGGTGGTTAGAGCATTTTGATTTTAGGTCCAAGGTCTTGCTGTCAAGAAATTGGGATTGTTTTGGGTTTGGAGTTCCTTTCTGAATGAGATGATTGTAGATAATGCAATGGATTTGGGATAATGGGTGCCTTTTGATTTTATATTTTTATGAAACTTTGGATCTATAATCAAAGTGGTGGTGTTTCTTTTCTTTAAAAAAAAAAATGAAAGATTTCTTAGTATGTTAGATCTCCATTTTTTTTCCTTTTTTCTTCTTTTTCACATTTGTGTTTGCATAAATATTATTCTAGATGTGGTTTGTTGGTAGTTAATTTTGCAATGAATTTACTTTATTTTTTCGATTTGAGTGGAGCTCAAAAGCAGTTTTATGAAATGCCTAAAACAATGGTGACTCTTTCTGCTCATGTGAAGTCTAAACCAGTTGAAACAGTTGATGTGCAGATCGATCCTTCCTCAGCAGTCAGTAGTAAGAGAGGATTTGATGCTAACAAGAGTTCTGCTAACATCACTTAAAGGTATTTTTTTTTTAATTAATGCACATGTATTAGCATTAGTTTTACTCACTCCTCATGTAACTTTAGCTTACTCATTTTTCTGTTAGCTAGTTAGTTACTTTCTGTTAACATTACTCAGCTGCCAACTCTTATATATAAACAAGTGTAATCGCTCAAAGTTAATTCAGTAATTCAATTTTCAATTCTCCAATTTTCTTCTTCAAAATCAATATGGTATCAGAGCCTATCTCACGATAATATTTTCTTCTTATTCAATCTTGCATTCTATTTTGAGAGCGATTTTTTTCTGATCAAAGATCTTCTATTACGATAGTAAATTACTATTGACAATGAATAGACTAGAAGAATCGCATGTAAGTCCTTTCTTTTTGCATTCAAATGAAAATCCTTCGCTTGTTTTGGTTTCTCATGTTCTTTCTGGTTCTAATTACCATTCATGTTTAAGAGCCATGCGAATAGAGTTGCTTTCCAAGAACAAGCAACAATTTGTCAATGGCATAATTCTTGCACTAGAATTAGCTGATCTGGTCTATCCTTCATCGCAAAGGTGCAACACTATGGTGTTGTCCTGGATTCTTATGCTATCTATCACCATCTAAGGTGCAACACTATGGTGTTGTCCTGGATTCTTATGCTATCTATCACCATCTATATCACATAGTGTTATATGGTTAGATACTGCCTTGGGTGTGTGGAATGATCTCAATGACAGATTTCAAGCAGGGCATTTTTTCGTGTAGCAGAATTACGACAATTGATATTCAACCTTTGTCAAGGTTAGAGAAATGTGACCGACTACTTTACCCAAATGAAGATTCTTTGGGATGAACTGATGAATTTGAGGCCTTTGCCAAACTGTTCTTGCAATCCAACTTGTAGCTGCAGAGCCATCTCTTCGTTCAAGAAATACCATGAGTCATGTCATGTTATCAAGTTCTTGAAAGGGTTAAATGACAGTTTTGCAACTGTGCGGTCACAAATCATGATTATGGATCACTTCCCAGTATTACCAAGGTGTTTGCCCTTGTGAACTAGCAAGAAAGGCAGATCTAGCCACATGGTGAGATGCCATCGGTAGATCATATGGCCTGTTTCAATAAAGGCATTGTGCATAGCAAAGAATCTAAGAGTGTGGGTTATCAAGGTTCAAATTGGTAGAACCAAAAAAAGAATTTCAAGGATGGCTCTAAAAGGCCACAATGCACACATTGTGGGAAGATGGGGCATACTATGGATAAATGCTATCATAAGCATGGGTTTCCTGTTGGATGTAAACCAAAGTCAAAAAATGCTTTTGCAAACCAAGTTGAACTAGATGTTGTTGGAGGAAATTATGAAGATCAACCTATTATAAATCAAGAAGCATTGGAAACAAGTCTTTCATAACAGCAATACCGGTAGTTGGTTAATCTTTTTCAAACCTTGTCTAGGAATAACTTGAACAAGATTGGAGAATGAAGCTTAGATAAAGAGCATAACTCCTTTGCTGTTGCATCGATGGCTCAATCCTCTGGATATTTAATACCTACTTTTAACCTAAATCCTCCATGTCTAGAATTTGGTATGATCTTATCCACACTTACATTTTCCAAATAAAAGAAACTTTAGATCATAGATATTTGAGCCACTGATCACATAGTGTGTTCTTTATCTCTTTTCTTACACTATACACCAATTACAAATTTTCATGTTAAGCTACCCAACAACATGCAAGTGAAAGTATCTTATATAGGCACTGTGCAGTTAAATAAGTTCATAACCTTGTAGAATGTATTGCACATACACCAATTCACTTTCAATCTCATTTCTACCTCTAAGCTAGCATTGCATTCTTGTTGTTCACTTACTTTTACCATTGATATCTGTGTGATTCAGGAACTTTAGACTAGGAGGAAGATTGGCTTAGCTAGGTAGGTCCAAGGATTATACCATTTTCAGTTCTCTAATTCCAAATCCTTTATGAATATACCCAAAGTTGTTCAATCAAATTCATGCTTTACTAGAGACATTAATAGTGTTATGTGGCATAGTCGTTTAGGTCATGTTTCCATTAAGATATTAAGTCAGTTAGCTTCTAGTTGTAATTTTCAATTTTCTCCTGTTACAGATGTAATACCTACTAACTAGGGTTTAGTCACAATATATGAATACATGACATATAAGAGGTAATTCGGTAATTAAAAGTAAAGATATAAAATACATGTATATATGCATTAGATTTGATGTTATAATAAAGGTATATAAGAGGTATATGTAAGTTATATGCGAGGTATATTGGCAGATTTTAGTTTCGGTTTCAAGAGAAGGATGAAATAACATAATAATTATGAAAAAATTAAGGTGTCATAATCGTGACAAATGACAATATATGAATACATGACATATAAGAGGTAATTCGGTAATTAAAAGTAAAGATATAAAATACATGTATATATGCATTAGATTTGATCTTATAATAAAGGTATATGCGAGGTATATGTAAGGTATATGCGAGGTATATTGGCAGATTTTAGTTTCGGTTTCAAGAAAGGGATGAAATAACATAATAATATGAAAAAATTAAGGTGTCACGACCGTGACAAATGACAAAGTTGGAAAAATATGATTGTTCAAGGTTGATTGCTATAGTAACTCTTTATGGCCATAAAAGAGAACCTTTATGACCGTGAAATGTGACTATATAAAGCTTTTTTCACATTCTTATCACCATTTTTCATCATTTTTTACATTCTCAAACCCCAAACCCTTGTCACACACCCTCAAGAACCCCAAATGAGTGATTTTTCATGGTTTTTGAGTGAAATAGCATCAAACCAATAAAGAAAACAAGATTAAAGCAAGATTTAGGGAGAACATCATATTGATTTTTGAGGAGAGAGAAAGTTGGTGCAAGAGAGTCCATGAGTTCTTTGCACAGTCAGGTGTCTCTTTTGCCATCAAGAGGTAAGAAAATACGAGGAAACCATTTTTTTACTATGATTATGAAGTTGTATGAGGTGATTGTGTTGTTTGATTGGAAACCCTTATGAAAGGTGTCTGAATAATGGGTGTTTTTGTATCATTTGAAGTTATTGGAAGTGAAATATCATGATATGGAGTTGAAATCATGCATAATAACCATAGTTTAAGGAGTATGGGTTTGTTTTACGTTTTTCACATATTGCCATAGACATAGTATTTGATAAATGATATTAATTGTGATAGGAAAACAAGTACAAGAGGGAGAAGACAGATAAGAATGGTAGATAGCTCCTTAGTTGAGTTTTTGTCAAGCTCCTTATAGAGGTTTGTACATATACACATTATTATTTGCCCTTTAAATGTGATAAATGCATGTATAAAATGGAATATGTGCTTATATGGTAGTTGAGCATACTTATTTAATAAATGATGTTTTATTAATGAATTTGAAAGTATGAAATAGTATATTACATGTTAGAAAGGTTAATTAGAGTCTTTGAATATGTATAAATATAGTAATGAACAAGAAAATGACAAATATGTTAAAGTGGGTACAATGCATATGTAAAACTTGAGTTGTAAGCTTGGTTGTGACCTATTTTGGAGAATGATTTAAGTTATGATAACTAGTTTGTTTTGGTGTTCAATGACCATGAATGATGTCTATGCATGTTTAAGAAGGGTCTAGAAGTGAAATTTTGATAAAATTTGACCATAGGCACAAATTAGGACCTTTCACAACCGATGTCGCAACCATACTGAAACTGTCATGACCATGACTCTTTAGTCTTGTGTCTTTCACGGACAGGTGTCACGAGCAGCTATATTTGTCATGACCATGAGATACTATTCACATTAATAGTGACCTATGTCTAAATGATGTTTGGTGGATCTGTTACATGCTGATTATGCACAAATGCTAAAGTATGATGTAGAAAAATGTGAAAACATGTTGATATGCATAAATATGACATGTAAGCATGCATATAAAATATGGAAACATGATGGAAATATAAAAGAATAAGATTGAAATAAAGAGATACTTTGATATAAATGCTTATTTCTCTACCTGATGACTACTTTAGGGTAAATGATGCATCATGAAGGGGATAAGTGATACATATTGATGAGATGTATGAGTGAGGATCTG
Source organism: Balakata baccata (assembly GCA_949630135.1). Lineage (NCBI taxonomy): Eukaryota > Viridiplantae > Streptophyta > Magnoliopsida > Malpighiales > Euphorbiaceae > Balakata > Balakata baccata. The sequence goes on along the minus strand of CATIWF010009765.1, from coordinate 55,022 downwards.
GTTGTTTAGCCTTGACTTAGGTGCTCTTGTTCTTGGTATTTATATCCATTATACTCAGTCAAGTTAGCTGAGCCTAGGTTTGGGTGAGCACGCTTGACTTGTGGGAGCTCAAATGAGCATATAGATTACAGTTAAACTCAGTCAAGTTGGTTGAGTCCTAGTTTGGGTGAGCACGCTTGACTTGAGGGAGCTCGAATGAGCATACAGATTACAGTGGTTAAGTAAGATGACTAGCTCACCTACTTCACATCTTGTATCCAAACAGTCCGGAAATGAGGCTTGGGCTATTTGTCGAAGTTTTTATTGAAAAAGGAAATGAATAAGACAGACAAAATTGATAAATGAAAAATGCTTGTAATTGGTATAATAGTAAAAGTATAAAGTATGCATATAATACGAACATGGTCACTGTATATAATTAATACATCACCTTTTTATTTACCATGAACATGATTAACACGTTCATATGCCATGACACATGATATATTTTATGTTGTATACTTGTTTGATGCATAGAAAAATCCTCATGCCTATATGTTCTACTAAGCTCGAAATAGCTTAACGTGAATTTTTCTCATGCATGTTAAGAAGCTTGTAGATAATAGAAGTTGATAAAAAAAAGCTATTCAAAGCCCATACTGAGATAGGACATTTAAGACCTGGTTTATGGGTCTATTTATATGGGGGCATTATTTGTGGCTTGTATATGATACAATTATGTTATATATTTTGTACATGCGTGGGGCTTAGAGCCTAAAACTATATGCTGATGTACATGATGTGTGAAAAAGGAAAAAAAATGAGTCTTAATGTTATGAACCCAGAATGTGTGTATGATTACAATATATAAGATGCTGATAAATAGTCAGTAGTAAGACAAGATAAACACATATAGTGACATTCAATCCATATAATAAGATTGTTCTTATTATAGGTTGATATAATATGCATAATTATGTTATATAGGTAGGCATCACAACAGAAGTATGTGATGCTTGTCATTATGCTAAAAAAATGTTTTTCCTAATAGTGAAAACAGATCTCTTAAACCATTTGAGCTTCTCCATGTTGACATATGGGGTCCTTGTGCCATTTCTATGCATGGACATCAATATTTTTTAACTGTAGTAGATGACTATAGTAGATTTACATGGATATTTTTTATGAAACAAAAATCTGAAGTTAGATCTCATTTACAAGATTTCATTGTTCATACTTCCACTCAGTTTGGCAAGAAAGTAAAAGGACTTGGAAGTAATAATGGAAGGGAGTTTCTTATGATTGACTTTTACATGAAGCATGACATTATCCATTAGATCAGCTGTGTAGAGACCCCGCAGCAAAATGGTGTTGTTGAAAGGAAACATCAAGACATTTTAAATGTCATTCGAGCTTTAAAATTCCAAAGCAACACACCAGATACCTTTTAGAGTGAACTAGCAGTACAAGTTGTTCATTTACTCAATTGAGTGCCTTCCTCTGCCATAAACAATAAGACACCATATGAATTACTTTACCATAAAGTTCCTACCCTCGTTCATCTAAGGGCTTTTGGTTGTCTTGCTTTTTCTAGTACCTTAGTCAGTAACAAAACAAAGTTGGATGCCAAAGCCAGTAAATGTGTCTTTATAAGGTATAAATCAGGCACTAAGGGGTTTAAGCTATATGATCTTATCACAGGCAGGTTCATTGTCTCTAGGAATGACATCTTTTACGAGCATGTGTTCCCTTTCTCTTACTCTTTATAGCCAAATATCCCTCGTCCAACTGTAGTCCTACCACAACCTTTTGATGACTATCCTTCTCAACCTTTATCTTCCCCAGCCAGCATATCTGATTCACAACCTTCAACCACCTTACCATCAAATCATGGTTCTCTTGATCCACATATAAGGTCTTTTAGAATTAGATACCAACTGTCCTATCTCAGAGATTATCACTGCCAAATCCTTGGGCAATAGCCTCTGGTCAATCAACTTCTTTTGTCTACAGGTTCTGCGTCAAGTAACTCTCATCCCTTAAGTTCAGTTCTATCATATTCCTCTTTAACACCTAAACATAGAACCTATGTGGCTTCCATTTCAGTACCCCTGAAACCTAAGACCTATGCCCATACAATCAAGTATCTAGAGTGGAGAGCTACCATGAAGGTATAATTGGAAGCATTACATAATAATCATACTTGGGAACTAATTACCACTAGGCAAGCAAACAATTCACTGCAAATGGGTTTTTAAAACCAAGTTTAATATTGATGACACAATTGAGAGGCATAAGGTCAGGTTGGTTGCCAAGGGTTTTACTTAAAAACCAGGAATTGCTTACCTGGATACCTTCTCACCAGTAGCTAAAATGGCTACCATATAAGCCTTACTTGCTATATCTGCCATTAAACGTCGGCACTTGCATCAGTTGGACATTAACAATGCTTTCCTTCATGGAAAGCTAGATGAAGAGGTTTTCATGTAACCACCTCCTGGCTTCATCAGCTCTGATCCCTCTTTGGTTTGTAGACTTACCGAGTCCCTCTATAGCCTTAAACAGACAAGTCGACAATGACATTCTATGCTCATTGAAGGATTGCTTTCTCAAGATTTTAAGCAAGCTGCAGCTGACTGCTCTTTATTCATCAAGTATGCTAATTCTAGCTTTATTGCTCTTTGTGTTTATGTGGATGATATCATCCTAGCAAGCAGTGATTTGGGACAGATATAAAGTGTCAAACACTTCCTTCATGCTCAATTCAAGATTAAGGATCTTGGTCCAGTAAAGTTTTTCCCTAGTCTAGAGGTAGCAAGAACAACAAAGGGCATTAACCTTTGTTCATTTGATGCACATGTTTTAGCTTACTGCACATGTTTTAGCATTAGTTTTACTCACTCTTCATGTAACTTTAGCTTACTCCTTTTTATGTTAGCTAGTTAGGTACTTTCTGTTAACAAGTTGGTTAGTTAGTTAGTTACTATTGGCGGTTACTCAGCTGCCAACTCTTGTATATAAACAAGTGTAATTACTCAAAGTTAATTCAGTAATTCAATTTTCAATTCTCCGATTATTTTCTTCAAGATCAATAGATATAGTTAGTTGGAACAAAATATTGGATGCATGTGCAAAGGCATGCAAGATGAATGAAGCATTTGAGAAAATTCCAGAAAGGAAAATGCTCGAGATAGAAATTACTAGGAGGAAGAACCAATTTCTAATTAAAATTTTCCACCCAATTCATTATATTATTAAATTTTATTTTATTTTTTGTTTTTTTTAATACTGAATTTTTTCTCTCCTTTCATCCAATTTATTATATTATTCAATTTTAGGATCCAATACTATATATATATAACACTTAAATTTAACATGTTAATTTGATATCTAAAATAAAATAATATTATATTTAATTTTCAACCAAATTATTTTGGCATAATATGTTTGGATTTTAGAGTGTGAATCAACTTTTAATTGATAACTTATTTTATATTGTCTGATGATATTTTTGCGAATTTTTTTTTTAATATTGCATATTCACTTACGGGTTCATATTAAAAAAAGGTCAATCATTTAATCTATGATAGTAGTATATCTTTGATAATCATTTAAGCTATAGGATTAATTAAGTTAGTTATTTAGTAAAAATATTTTAATTATAATGTTAACTAATCCAAATTTGTAATGTCATATTTAGTATTAATTAATTGAATTTTAAATTGATTAAATTGAGATTTAGCTAATTAATGTAATCTGATAGTCTTAAATTGATTAAATAGAGCTTGAATTACAATTGATTGAATTAATATATATCCAGGTTTGATTGAATACATTAAGGTTTAACTTATTGAATTGAGTTTCAATGGATAAATTGAAATTAAATCAATCTTTTATTGATTAAAATAAAATTTAATTGATTTATTTGATCAATTGATGTAAATTAGAATTGAAATGATTAAAATAAAGGTTTAACTGATTGAATTGAAGTTCAATTAATTACAATTAAATTAACCTTAGTAATGTGATTAAATTGATATAAATTTAAATTTTATTGATTAATTTAGAAATTAGTCAATTAATTGAATTTTAAATTATTTTGAGGGAATAGTTTATAACATATTAACTGTAACTTGATGGTTACAAAATGTCAAAATCTATATAAAGAAAAAAAAAATTAAGTTGATGTGGCGAGGCAGTAACAAATGGGGTTGATGCGTGGAAGTGTGCATCATAAGTTTGAGAGAGGAGAGAATAATTAATGTTATTAAATTAAAAACTATTAAATAAATAAACATTTTGAGTTTTTTTTTAATACTAACCTAGGTAATAGGTAAATAAATTACTTATTATTGTAAAATTTTAAGCGTACGAATTAAGATTGTAAAAATTGGTCCTGTTAATGAACAGAAAAAGCCAGCGAATCACAAATTTAAGTTCGAATCGGGATTGAACCGGCTTACGTAGTATTTTTATAAAATGTAACATATTTCATATATAATAAAACATAATGTCTCATACATAATAAAAATAGATAATAAATTGTTAGAGATCTTTTCTAGTGTACAAGAATAATATAACATATCTAATATTCTTTTTTTTTTTAAATATATTTTATATATTTGTATAACTAAACATTTAATTAATTATTAAATGTAAAAGTAATTTATAACTTGAAAATACAATTAGCCAAAATTTTCAAATTGTAAAAGAAAAGTAATATAAAAAAGAAATAAGAAAAAAATGTAAAAATGAGTGAACAATCTTACATAAAAAAAAAATAAAAATGAAGATAATATCATTTTATAAATAAGGGTAGGTTAATTGTTGAAGAACATATTTATTTTGACCAATTTGATTAGTTTATAATTAACTTATCCAGTTTTAGGATCAATTTTTTAGTTGAACTACTTGAATTAGCTAGATTGAACTAAATTTAATAATTAATTTTTTTTGCAGTATTTAAAAAAATCTGGAAAAACCGGTTAAAACTGGCCAGTTCCATATTTTTCGGTTGAACCGGCGGGTTCACCTGTTTTTCAACTGAGTTGTTTCCTTCTGATTTTGAAGGTAAAAACTGTCTGAACTAAGGGTTGGTTCCGGATATTTCCGGTTGAACCAGCCAGGCCGGTCTGATTTTTACAACTATGGTATGAATACATTTAGTATATTGTAGCAGAAGCCATTTTTTATTTATTAATAACGCATATCATATAAAATGTAAATAATAATTAATTAAATAAAAATATTATGAATTAATTTAAATATAAATAAAAAATAATAAACTATTTTACGTATTAAACTTGTAAAAGTTAAATATGAAAAATTAAAAATTTACAGTTTTCCATAAAAAATCAGCTAGTATAAATTTAGAAAGCTTTGACGGTTAGAAATTTCCAAGAACTAGTTTTGGTTTTGTTTAACAAAACACTCCATTTAGCTTTTATTGAGCTTTTAAATTTTTGGATCCCTAGAAGTTAAATATGCAGTTTTCAGTTTAATATGATCAACAGATTTATACGGAATAAATTTCTAGATGTCATCTTAGAATCTAAAACACATTTTTTAATACAAAATAACTTTAATTGATATAAAAGATGAAGAAATGAATATGATTTAGAAACGATAGAGGAAAATTTACACTAAATTTTTTTTTTTCATTTCTTAACTAAAAAGAGAATGGATGTCATCTCATCTTCTTTAACTTATATCCAACTTAATATAGAGAATAAATAATGATAAACAAGGTAAATTTAATCCACTTATATATAATAATTATGGATTATCTATTATGCTCGTATTGATATATAAGCTTGCATTAATTAACTATCCTAAATTAATTAATAAAATTTTATCTAAATAAAAAACTGACCAAATTCTTAAAATTTTTTATTTTATAATATAGTTTTATTTCTTAATTAATGAAATCCACGATTATCTAGCATTTGGTAAAGGGCAGCTAAATTATTAGCATAAATTCATCATTTTTTGTTTGGACCATTTACAAAGGTAAAATTACAAAATCGGTTATGGATCCGATCATTGTGGCGAGTTTATTTTCTAGCCACAAAAATCCCTATCTCCGCAACATGTGGAAATGAGATTTTCCAACTATGATCTGAGGGTGAATTATTGCAACAATTTAATATTTTAAATATTATTTGTAATATAAAAGTAATTCAATTTTTATTTTGTACCTATATAGTATTTCAATTTCGGCTGTTAATTTTCTTAGCAAAATCGTGACATGGAATATTTATGTAAAATAAATTTAAAAATTAATTCATAGTTAACAAAGTTGAAATAAAAAAAAAAAATGCATGGATTGATGGCCCACAAAACCATCAGTCCCTAATCTCTCTTTTACTCCATAGTTGAGCCACAGAGAATGTGAAGAGTAGGGAGAAATAATTTTGTGACCCGACAATCCATGTGTTTTTTTTTAGAGAAAATTACATAGAACACCGATTATTTAACTTTTTTTAATTCTACTGATGTTATTTTCTTGTTTTCGTTCCAAATTTATATATTTTCATTTTTACCGATTCTTCCTTTTTTTTTTTTTTTAAATGCGAGAATTACTATGTATTTAATACACTTTTTTCATTTAATTAAGGCATAAAATTATCATTTTTCACATTTTAAATGGAAATTAAAAATCTATTTAATTTATATGGCCAACAATTGTGCTTATGCATATATTTATTTATTTTTAGTCATTGTTTAATTAATTTAATTAGTAAAAAAAATGTAAATTTATATTTAATTAACTTAATTATCAAAGTAAATTTTAAATAAACTTTAGTTACCACATAAAATATGTAAATTTGTATTAAAATAGTTTAATTAAAGTTATTTACTTTGCTAAATTTTTTGCTAAATCTTTAGTAAACTTTGAGTAAATATTTGGTAAACTTTGGATAAATTTCGGATAATTCTTGGACGAACCTTATATAATTTCAGTTTTTGTAAATTTTCTTATAAAAATTAGGTATAATTTGAGTAAATTTTAATTAAATATTTAATAAATCTTTTGTAACTTCAATTTTTATTAATTTTATAGTAAATTTTGGATAAATCTCGGGTAAATCTTGGTACATGTTAAGTAAACTCTGTATAATTTTAACTTTCATTAATTTTTTGGTAAATATTATGTATAACTTGAGTAAACATTAAGTAAATTTTTGATAAACCTTTTGTAATTTCAATTTTTTTTTTAATTTTATGATAAATTTTGGATAAATATCAAGTAAATCTTGAATAATTTTTGAATGAATCTTGATAAATCTTGTACAATTTTAAATTCATTAATTTTCTAGTAAACATTGATAAATATGTGGTATAACTTGAATAAAATTTAAATAAATTTTTGATAAATTTTTTGTAACTTCAATTTTTATTAATTTTGTGGGAAATTTTTAATAAGTTTTTTATATACTTTGATTTCCTTCATTTTAGTAATATTTATAGGCATGTCAGTATTTTAAAAAAAAAAACTTTTATGCACTGGGATTTTTGAAAAAAATTTTAAAGGATGGATTTTTGTAAATATTTACCCTATTTTTTTTCTAAAATTTTCTTTTTTTTTTTGTTTCAACTATGATAACTGAGTATTATTTTTTATTTAAATTTATTTAATATAGATATTTTATATTATACTTTTGTTGGAGTTGAAAATGAAATTATCATTTAGTTACAAAATAAAAATTGAAATATTTTTCTATTATAAATAATTTTTGAAGAATGAATTATTTTAATTTACCTAATTAGGATACTTTCAATGTAATTCACTCCTAATCTAATCTCGAATTTTTGTTCATTTTTTATTTTAATATTAAATATTTTAATTATTTTACATAATTAGTTAATTATATCATTTTTTTAAATAAAAAAAATGCTATTTGTTTTCAAATACGTATTTTATTGCATTATATTGTTTCTATAAATTATTAATTAAGTTAAAAATATAAATAAACTTTTTTATAAAAGTTTATGCCAGGTGTCATATGTAATATATATAGTAATTATATAAACACCATCTTCACCCCAGAAGACCTAAATTTGGGAAGGATTTAAGACGGGGCAGGGCCGGACATAGGTGAGGATCAGAGGGGTCTCAAGCCCCCACTGATAGTTTTAAAATTTTTTTATATATATTATATTCAGTATATTTATTTATGAGTTTGAACTAAATTAAGTTATGTATTCTCTAAATTTACTTTAATATGAGCTTGTAAATATGGATAAAAGATCCATTAAAATTTTACTTATTTATTTAATGAAATTATTAATATTTAATTGTTAATTCTCTTAATTTCCACATATTCCTTTATTTAACAATTAATAAAAATAATTTTTTTTAAATATTACTTTTCACACTTTCTCAAATTACCATATATTCAAAACTTAGCAAATTAATTTTCTAATATCACAGTATAAGAGAGCATCAACTTGACTGCTATTTTATTGATATGCGATCAAATGATTAATTTTCTAATTTTTATAAGTATAAGTGAGCTCACCAAAAAATTGGTTTAATTGAATAAATATTGTATGTATATATTGATATATTTTCTGTTGAAATTAGCTTTGATTTTACTTTTCACAACAATTATGGAAAGTATTCTTTTAAATAGTTGTTTGGTCACATACATTAAAAAAGATATTAAATTAAAAATTTATGTAGTGTACTTGGTATAATTTTAGAATCATTAGATAATCAACATAAAAAGACTCAACCTACAAGTATAATAAGGTTAATTTGATTTTAGAAATGGCAATTAGACATGCCTTTGTAGTGTCCTAATCCGAACCTACATCGAATATGATAGTTTTTTTTTTATCTTCTTTCATATTCTGTATTAGTGGTGAACGCATAATTTACAATTAATATATCTGATAATAAAATTAATAATATTTATTTTAATATAAAATATGTTAAAATAAAAAATAACAATAATTTAGTTCATGGGCTGGACATAACTGCATTTTTAATAAGTTAATTAAATTGATGACAGCTATTAAAAATGAATTTTAATTTTAATCTGTATAGACATTTATCATATTTTATAGAAAAAACCAAGTAAAATGCCAAAAACAATACATTAAAGTGTAAGGCAGCCGGTGACTTGATTGACATTTTTATACGTGAGAATTGGAGGAGGTCTCATATTTTAATTTTTTTACTGCCATTCACCAATATTTACGAGAATTTAATATTTTTATAGTGTATTTTAAGAGAAAACTACATTCTATTATGTAGTCAACGACCTATTGTACCTTCTAACGAAAAAAAAAAAATATAAAATACTGATTAATGTCCCAGTTGGTATACCAAATTTGGAATAATTTGCTCAACCGAGGTAGGGATTGATTTATTAACAAACCAGAAAATGGAAGAAAATGAAATTATATGAAGAAGGTATTATAATAAATTCATGAGTTGTCACAGGTAGTCATCCATATAATTTTTAGTCCATCAAATCATCTATTTAATTATTCTTTTTAAAGTAAAAAAATAACAACAAACTATAATCAATATAAAGATTTTCAAATATTGCATTTTTATTATATTTAAATAGAAAGTTTTATTTAGTATAATAACTTTGATTTAAACAAAAAAAAAAATCAAAACTTGGTATTTTTGCATAGCTTTTGGACCATTTTCATTAATGAATTGAATCGAATATATGGAGCAATTTCCCATTAGCTTAAGCGCTAGGGAGAGTCCCTCAATTTTGAGTTATATTAAATCAATTGGAATTAATTCAATTGATATTTTACTATAATTAAAATTAAAATTAAAATTACAGCTTGCAGTATATACAGTTTCAAAGTTAATGGCGAATCTACGTTATTTACGGACTCCACTTTTTCTTTTTTTTTAATTTCATTTTAATATGCTTTTTTTTATAACAAAAATGGAATTATATTTAAATTAAAAATTAAGTGGACTCCATTATTTAATACAGTAGACTCCATAGAAATTTAAAAAATTAATTTTTTTAATTTAAAAATATTTTTAAAATCCTTAATATAAATATTATATTAATATTTCATTATGTAAGCTTTTTGGAAAAAGGTAAATTAGAAAAGGACAAATTACATAAAAAAAATAAAGCTAAAAGTATAATTATATTATTTATTTTTTTTTTTGAATATACATATTTTCAATTTTGTATCAAATATAGCTTTGGAAATAATTTAATTTAGTTCAGTAATATGACACTCCAATTCTATTTTTTTAATTTGAAATTTTTAACATGTATTAATATATATGTCGTTAATTTTTGAATATTATGATATTTAGTTTTTTTAAAGTTGTGTGATATTTAGTTAAAAAAAAAAATACTTAGATTTGCTTAGAACTAGTCTATCAGAATGAACTAAATTTTCGTTGACATGTCTAAATTTACTCAAAACTAGACGTACATAAATATATTGGAGAACTCTAGATTTGCATAAATATAAATATTACTATCCAGAGTTAATTGTATGTGTATTAGGTTTATATAGATATAACTAGATTAGTGCAAATATATTTTCAGTAATGAAGTTGTTTATAAAACTACATCAGCTTAGACCTATTTAAAAAAATTTCACTTTAGCAATATTAAATAAAAATAAATAAATTCAGAGTAAAATTAAATTCATTTCTATAGTAAATTTAATATAAAATTTAAAGTATATATATATATATATTTAAATTTTAAAAAAATATATAATTGTTTCAATAAAAAAAAGTGCAAGTTGATTTTGTTGATTTTTTTTAATCAAAATTGCCTATTAAAAAATGAGAAAAATTTTAAAAAAAAAAATTTGATGGTGGTTGGCAAGGAAGAAGCAATCAACATATTGGCATCTCTTACAACTTATTGTATTTATAATTTATATAGAGCTCTCCGGGATTTTTCTTCACCATATTCAATTCAGATATAAAAAGGGGGAAATTTCACAGTTGCCACTTCACCGCCACCGGCACGGCCGCTGCCGTCGTCGCTAAAATAAAACGCAAACCGAATGATGCTTTTCTTTCTCCATGCGTTCAATCTATCAACAGCTAACTGATTGATTGCATATAAGTCGTTGATTTTGAATAATCGAAATTATTAGTTCTTGATTTCGTAATCATGGAGATGAGGCCAAATCCCGCGGTCGATAATTCTCAGCAGCCGCATCGCCATCATACACCGGCGACTCCATCGAAGCAGCCTACTGCTCCTCTTAACTCGGTCGATACGTCCTCCGTTTCTCAAAGGTTGGTTTCTTCTTTTCTTTTTCTTTTTTTTTTTTTTTCTTTTTTTGCGGTATATGACAGTAACATTTAAGTCTTAGTGGAGTGATTAATTTCTTTTTTCTTTTTGGTCTTGTTATATTGCTTTTTCTTGAATTACATGTTTGGTTGCTGAGAAAATTCTTTACTGGACAGGATAATTATGTTATGTAATTTTATGTGTCAGTCAATTATCCATACGATTTCATTTTTCTGTTTCGATTTTTCAGGTTACAGAAGGAATTGATGTCTCTGATGGTATGTCAAAATCTTTTAACTTTTGTGACGTCTTTTTTTCCCCCTATTTTGTTTATGATTTCTTGACTCAATTTTTATAGGAGATCATCATTTCTTAAGTTCGTTTATTCTATGGTGATCATCAGTCTCCACTTTTGGGACTGAATTATCATTTATAATCTAGAAATCCGACATTTGGTGAAATATAAATTCTCGCAAATTATAGCTCCATCCACTGGAGTTGCTCTTACATTAAAATGTTATTCCAAATGAACTAGTTGATTTCGGAAGTAGAATAAGAACTTAAATATTTGTAGAATATAAAATCCCATGGTCTCTATCTATTTGAGTTACTCCTACATGCATGTCATATTTCCAATGGAATAGTCGATTTATTAGGTACTGTTTATCTGGACTTGGTAGTTGAGATGGCCATCTTGGAAAGATACCCCTCTTCAGTATTAGAGAGAGATGGACATGCAATTTCTGAAACTTAGTTCTTGTTTTATTGCTTGCCATGTTGTTTTCATGGAATGGCCTTACATGAGTGAGTTTCCTTTGAAGCTACATTAGATGGAATCTATAAAGCACAGACACTTCAACTATAAAACGTGTCACGTTTCAAAACTACACAAAATGTCCTGGGTGTGTTTTGTAATTTTAAAATTAGAAGTATATTTCTTTAAATTAAAAATACATTTTTTCTTCTAAAAAACATAAAATTTCTTCTTGACACCAATTGCTGTTCAATAAATTTGATTGTATATCATTTTTGTTAAATTTTATATGAAAATAATGACTTAAAATAATATTTTTGAATTTAATTATTTATAAATTTACCTCTATATTTTTAATATTTACACATTTTCTCCACGTGTCCGTGTCCTAATATTTTTGTAAATGCCATTTTCCAATATCCTTATCCATGTTCGTGTCCGTGCTACATAGATTGGAATAGTATAAGTATAATATCTATAGGAATGAATTTATTAAATATTTTTGGTATATCAGATAGCTCATGGAATTTTTCTTGCTCAATTTGTGCTACTACGTATATTTGGGGAATTGTCCAGATGGCTTTGGTGTTTATGCTGTATTCTTTGATCATCTTCTTGCAAAGCTTTTGTTTGGACATTATATGCTTTGCTAAGCATTTGACAGTGTTTGTATATGCAGATGAGTGGTGGAGATCTTGGTGTCTCAGCATTTCCTGAAGGTGAGAGCATTTTCACATGGATTGGCACTATTGAGGGTGGAAAAGGAACTGTTTATGAGGGTTTATCTTATAAACTCTCTTTGCGTTTCCCTCTTGACTACCCATTTAAACCACCACAAGTCAAATTTGAGACAAGTTGCTTTCATCCTAATGTCGATCAGTTTGGCAACATATGCCTAGATATACTCCAGGTATCAATAAACTTGGCAATAATATTTTTTTCATTAAAAACTTGTTCTGATGTTGGAGTATGAATGAGGTGACATTTTTTGGTATTCGGAGTTTTGGACCAACAATGTGATTTTTCTAACAGATACTGTTATCCATATTGAAAAACAAATTAGTTAAGGAGAGAACTATTCAGTTTAGTTAGTCTTGTATTCATTGGGGTTACATAGATCACTTGTGTTGGATGAGGAAGAGATTGACTTAATTTAGCTTACTAATTAATGGTAGTCCCCAACAAGTACAGTTTGAGGCAGAAAGTTTCATGTAAAATGGGAAAAAAAAGGATAAGAGGTCAAGCAGAGTTTTAATATTTTGTCAGTTAACAGAAAAAATTTCTCCCAGAAAAACAATTTTAAGACCTGGCGAAAGCTGAATTTCATTAAAATGGTTAAACCTGACCAACATTGTTGAAGTCTAGTTGCATTGGATACAATTAAAGATAGTCCCCAACAAGTACAGTTTGAGATACAAAGTACCATTTAAAGAAAAAGAGCAAAGGGGAAAGAAAAGAAGTGTGTAGAGTTTAATCTTTTGTCTGTTGGCAGAAAAAAGGGGAAAGATCAATAAAACAGTTTTGAGATGTGGTGAAAGATGACCAACATGGTTCAAGTCTAGTGTTGAGAAATTTTCACAACATATAGTCTGTACATGAAGCAGATCCAAAAGATGCGTTGTGTTGGCTGTTCAGATTTGAAATTTAAAATTTTTGTTTCTGTATTTTTCTTTTGGTATTGCTAAGACCCTTGCTTTATGTCTCTTAGGAGAAGTGGTCTTCAGCTTACGATTGCAGAACCATTCTTTTGTCAATTCAAAGTCTATTAGGAGGTTTGCTTCGTATTTAGTTCTTTTTATATGTTTTAACTTGTGTCTTTGATAGTGTCTTTGCCTAACCATTTATTCCTCATGCAGAACCTAACCCAGACAGTCCTCTCAACAGCTATGCTGCAAAATTATGGAATAATGAGGAAGGTCAGTTTCCCCACCTTTATGTCCCCCTTTTTGTTCTAGATTGAGAGGGAGCCTTTTTCTGCCTTTTAAACTCAATCATCATTTCCCAATCATTTATTTAATAATAATAATAATAATAATAATGAAAAAAAAATGAAACTAGAGGAAAATTCAAATGAATGCTGGTTGATGTTGTTCAATATAAATCAAGATAAAACTAAGCTTCTGTCACGATGATTGTTGTTGGTATATGTAATTCCATGTCGTGGGCGTACAGCATCAACAAAAGCATGAGATTTTATTCTTAGATTGAGATATCTGGTATGAGTTTTTGTTCTCTTACATACCATAGGTTAACATCTTGATTCTTTGAGTTTTTGTTATGGACAAATACATTTCCGTGATTTAACGGACATTGGCATCATGGTATTAATTGAAAGAAAGAGTGCTGCTTTTGATGCAGATTACGAGAAGATGGTCCATAAACACTACTATGCTGGAGAAGTGATGGAGAGCTGATCTGCAGATTGCTTAGTACGGACTGGAATGGTGCCAATTTCTGGAGTGAGTTCGGATAAAGTGCAGTTAGTCTTACTCAGCATGAAAATTGAAAGGTTGTTTCTCGAACACACCCATTCACATAATTTGTCTATGCAAAATAAATGAGTTGTAAATGTTATCATAATCGATTGAAAAGTTTTATTTTGCTTCCAAAAATTTGAGATCCCTCACAGAACATTACCATATGCTCTCCTTTAAATTATTCAAACTTGTCTTTACTGAACTTTATTTATAGCCAAAAAAAAATATATAATAATAATAATAATAACAACTTGAGATTTTGAAGCCTAATTTGATTGAGCTTTATTCATATTATCTCATCAACGTGAACAAGCTAGGAGAGGAAAGGACGATTACACTATCTTTGTGGTGGATGTTTGAGAGGATCTCTACTCTATAAAGCTCCAGAGTTTTGTGTCTTAAAAAAACCAGGATAGTAACGACTATATGATCACTTAATTATATTTTTATTTTACTATAATTATTTATATCAAATTTTTAGTGATACATCAATTACTATATTAAATTTTTTTATTACAAGTTTAATAACATCCACATCCTACAGTGATTTGCAATTGTAAAGTGGTTGTCGTTATTACATTAATAACAATTCAATTGTGCCTTTAGACTATTTTTTGTATATAATTAATATCAATTTCAATGTGTATAACTGGTTTAAATTAATAAATTTGAACTTCTCAAGCTTCATGGACGTCTTCATGGCATGAAGGGGATCTTCATCACTATATTATTATTTTTTTATTTTATTCAATTTTATTACAAAATAATACGAGCCAGATTTATTATAATTTTTTTATTTACTTGAAATTGTTTTTCCTTTTTTTTTTTTTCAATTTGTTGCAAGTTTGCAATTTACAAATTATTCATAAGCATTTGAAAATGCCGCCAGCTTTGTAATTTCCATTTGCAAGCCAATGAGAATGCTCTAAGAGAATATTTATGTATTATATAAAAAATTAAATACTCGGTTTTGCTACCAATTTAACCTAGCGAAGCTTCGATTCATGAACCACTCTTCAGCCTAAGGGAAAATCCGGATGGGAAAACTAAGATGAAACTTGAGATTAAGGGGCAATTTGAACTTGCAATTGTTATATGCTAATGGAACAAGCTCATTACACATGTAAGAGGCGGTGATAATTTTGTAAATAAATCAAACTTATACAACTATCAATCATACGGTTGCATTTTTGTAAATATTCATCATCTGTCATTAAATAAATGTTCATTAATTTATTAAAAAATGTTCATTAGTTCATTAAAAAATATTTATTACAAATAAAATAAATATTGTTTAATTTATTGAGAAGGTTCATTACAAATAAACTGAAAAAATGTTCGTTATGAATGAATTAAAGATTCATTAATTTATTGAAAAATGTTTATTAGATCATTCAAAAAGGTTCATTACAAATAAAGTAAATTTTCATTAGTTTATTAAAAAAGTTCGTTGTGAATAAACTGAAAATATTTATTACGAATGAACTAGATGATCATTAGTTTTTTGAAAAATGTTTATTAGTTCATTAAAAAAAGTTCATTACAAATAAAATAAAAGTTCATTAGTTTAATGAAAAAGTTCATTACGAATAAACTAAAAATGTTCATAATAAATGAACTAAGAATTCATTAGTTTATTATAAAAGGTTCATTGATTTATTAATAGAAGTTCATTTCTTATATTAATACAAGTTTATTTTATTTTTGTATACTTAATTTAATGAATATTTTTTATGTTTTGATTTGTAGGTATGAATTCATTGAATCATCTCCAAAGAAACTCAAAACGTAATAAATAATCAAGACAAAAAATATCGGAAAAATAATAAATCGAGACAAATAGCATATGAAAATAAAAAAAATACAAAATAACTGTTAATTTTGTTTTAAAATAAAATGAACATTTATCAATAAACTAATGAACAATTTTCTAATAATTAGTGAACGTATATCAATAAACGAATCTGTATAAGTTTTTTTTATTTACAAAATTGCTACCGTATTTTTATTACTTCTCTCGCACGTGTTTAGTTCATAATACTTTATGGACCAGGGTCCACAATATAATTTGCGATGAAAAATTGACACAAATAACAAAATAAAAATGCAAAATACCATAAAATACCATATCCAAAACTTATTGTTGCAACTAACGAAACATGCTAAACAAAATTCCAGAACTAAGTTTCAAAACTAAGAAAACTCATGCTTTAATGGCCGGTTATTAGTAAGCTTAATTTTAGGTATAATTAATAGGAATAATTAGGGGTTATTTTATTGTTTCTATGTGTTTTTATTTCTAAAATTTTTTTGTTTCCTTTTATATATATATATATAAAGGAAATAAAAATATGTGGCAGAGGTTGCTAATTAGGTCATTCATTAATGTAATATATATATATATATATATATATATTTAAATTATTTCCATTTTATGGTATGATATTCGCTTTCTTCTATATATATTATTATTTAAATATCATATATTTAACTCTACAAAATATTATATATTTAGAATTATTTATATATTATATAAATTATATATTATTGTATATGTATAGTATATGATCAATAAAAAATTTATAGTTATATTATTAAAAAAAAGGTAAATTGATGGAATTAAAAATAATAAAGTTTATCGTAGGGATTAAATGGAATGCAGTTGTACAAATTTATATGTATGATATATGTATAGTATATGTAAAGTGTATGAATTAAAAAATTAAAAAATTATATTTTTTAAAATAACAAAAAATTTATCAAACATATTATATTAATTTTATTTCCTCCATTGCATTCAAATTTGAAATAAAAATAAAACAATTTTAAAATATATATGAATTATATGATATACAATATTATTATTATTATAGGTAGGTTATATGCTACTTATATGTAGAATATATATCATTATTATTATTACCACTATTTACTAGTACCATTTTCAACTTCCAACTATAAAGTATATGAAAATTATATGAAAGTTTATTATATGTTATAAAATGAAGCACATAAATCAAAAAAAATTTTGAGATCTAAAGAAACCTAATCTAAGCAAACTTATTTGAATTCTAATTACTCTATTCACTCATGATTTTCTTATCAATCCACAAATTACAGATGAAAAACAATCGAGAAACTAAAAAATCCAAATAAAAATTCAAACCCAATTTTACGATTAGAAGACTTCAAAAAAAAAAATTGCAATAAAAATTGCAATAAAGGAATGAATCCTATTGTAGGAGACAACCTAGTAAAACCCAGAAAAAAAAAAATCGAAAAAAATGCTCTACTTACGTTACCTTCTTCTTGCCCAACACATAACCCACCAAATCATAATCTAATCCTGTAACTAAAATGTCATTGCTGGAAAATCCGAAGTCTAATATCCTCTTTTTGTCTCTCTTTCCTTTCGCAACAAATCCTTTGTTTCTATCTCCTCTGCAAATCGAAAATCTAGAAACACATGTCAACGTCAGATTCGATGAAATCGTTGCCGGAGTTGATAGTTCAAACTCGTCATGATTTCATCAACAGATTAAAGCAACAGTTAAAGATTTGTAATCGATGGTTAAAACTTGTCAATGGGAAAATCGCGGAGTGGATGAGGTATTTGAAAGGATTCAGTAACAATAGATTCGATAGTGAGAGATGAGAAATACTGGGTTCAATGAAAATGATAGAGAATCGAAGATTGCTGGCGTAAAAATGAAAAACTAGAGACCTAAACTCAATGAAGAATGTGAAACGGGATTTGAAGATTTTGTCAAAGAAGAAGGAAATAACTGTAAAAGGGAAGGAGTGGGTTATCGCAAATGGATCAATCAAAGGAAAAGAAGGGTTTCACAGAAGTGTATGTAATTAAGTTTAAATAGCTCTGATGCTTATGGTATTTTAAAAAGTGGCTCCTGTTATGGTAATTATTTCTTTAAAAGTGATAATCCGGGTCTTTTTCTCTTTGAACTTCTCTCCATAAAAGGATTAAAAATTTAAATAAAGAAAACCACAAATAGAAAATATCAGAAAAAGGGAAAGGAAAAGAAGGAAAATGAAAGAAAATATATACTGGAAAAAGAAATTTCCCCTCATAAATTTGAAAAAAAAAAAAAGTTGACTAAAATAGAAAATGTGAGAAAATGCTTGAATTTTTGTGTTAATTAAGATAAATTGGGGTGCAACGGCAAAAATTGATACAGATTGAAATTTGTATGTACAAAATTGATAAAATCAAACAATTAACTACAACTAGAAATGCAAGCAAATTTTTCGTTTTTTGGGATTATTTGGCCTTGTGAAGTTAGTTATAAAATTTTCAAACAATCTTCAAATGGTAGAACTCCAAAACATTTATATATACCAATTCTCAATCAAAATGTTATTCACAAATTGGGAACCATGAATTGATTTAGCAGAAAAGATAATTGCAGGGAGTTTGAGTTCTGAAAAGTCTCAAGGGCACCCAATCAGCAACTCCACACTTCACATCAATTTATGAACCGATAAAACAGGAGCTT
Source organism: Balakata baccata (assembly GCA_949630135.1). NCBI lineage: Eukaryota > Viridiplantae > Streptophyta > Magnoliopsida > Malpighiales > Euphorbiaceae > Balakata > Balakata baccata. Next base: position 36,046 of record CATIWF010009765.1, on the reverse strand, counting down.
GTTATTTACAAGTTTCTGCTGCTCCATCTTTCTTGGGAAAGGATTGGATCATCATGAAACAGTACAAAAGATGGCAACAATTTTTACTATAAAAGAAAAATACAGTCCACAGTGATATGCATCACAAAACTGTTATCTAGAAATCAAAACAAAAACTGATCTCCAAATACTGCACAAATTCTGTAAGTTGTTATCAGAATACAAGCTTTTCTTTACTTGCTGTTCAGAATCTGAGTTTGCAAGGTATCAAACGTTTTCTGAGGCATCTTTTTTAGACTCCTCTGCACTTCTTGCAGCAGCCAACCTCTCAGCCGCTAATCTTTCTTCCAGCGCTCTAGCTCCCCTTTCTCTGCACAAGACAAGTATAAACGGTTTTTTTTTTTTTTGCCTCAACTGACAATTACTTCATAACTATTCTCTTGTATGATTGTGGATTACAAGTGCATTGAATTGTTCCTATTACAGAATAGTTGCAGTAAATTTTATGACACTTGTATGGTAAGCATAACATGTCTGAGATTAGTTAGTTCAATGTTGATGTGCAACACATTCAACTGTTTTTCATGGCAGTGCTTTGAATTTTGATGCAACAACCTCCTTTTAGCTCAAAAGACATATCAAACTACATTCTGTATAAATACAATAGCTAGCATTCTTATAGCAATTTAGAAGTGTGTAGCTTTCTGTTTTGAACTTGAGTTTCATCTTCAAACTTCATGCTCCTTAAACTAAGGATCATATCACAATTATTAATCACATTAATGCATCTGGTGCTATGAGACTAAAAGGATTGGGATGATGGAAGGGTTGAACTCAGAGAGACCCTAAACAACTTCTGCCATAAAGGTAAGGAAGCAAGAATCAGGACTCTTACCTCCTCCTAGATGCCTCAATGGGATCAGAACCAGGCAAAGGAGCACCTCCCAGGGTATAACCATGTGCTTCAGTAGAAGCTTCAGATCTTCCACAAAGCATCCGATGGAATATTGATGCAAAGGGATCAATGACCGGTCTGCATTTTCAGAGCACAAGATCAACGAGTAGAAGGGGCAGAAGCACAAAAACAAGCTCAAGTTTCCTCTGCTTGAGGACTAATGCACTAACAGAAAAATTATATTACCTAAGAAATTCAGGGAAGAAAGTAGAGAATGCAAAATCATCACTTGGGTCACCCCTTAGTTTGGTTTCTGGTTTCCTCTGTAGGTATCTCAGATATAACCAGCTCACATATGTGCCAAATATGATGGTCGGTAGATATGTCACTGACTCTGGCGTAAAGAAGCTTACAGCAACTGCCAGCAACAGCACAAGGGATGGAAACCACTACAGCATTCAAAACAGCAACAACTAAGTAAGACGCCTCCCCAGCTTGCAAAAATTCATTTTAAAGGCAAAATCACATTTCATACCTTTGCTTTGATTCTCAATAAAGAAAGCTCTTGGTCAGGTATAATTTGCTTTATACCAACCAAGAAACCTGACAAGACTCCTTGGAAGCCAGAAATGGGCATATAACTACCATTGAAGATGGAAGAAAATGAGCACCAATATATTTAAATGGAGCATGAAACAATCATCATACACTGATCTACATCAAACTTTGTGCAAATATTACAAACACGTTTTAAATACCAATGCAAGTGCAACATTTATTGGCAAAATTTGAAGATGAAAGGAATTAGTTTAACTCATTATTTTTTTACTTTGACCAATCTGATATAAGGAATTCTTGAAAGTATAGGTACGGAAAACTAAAGAACAGAAAAAAGAATGTAAAGCACATAGTAGAAGCAAAAAAACAAAACTAAATATTTTAAAGTCAAGCACTTACAGGTAATTTTCCTGCCTTGTTATGTAGTACAATGCAATGGCAGTAACAAAAACACATACTGAAGTAAGAAAGTTAACTATGAAAATGAACTTTAAGAATTCCTTAGAACCCCATACAGGTTCAAGTAGCTTTCCCATAATAAGAAGACATAAAGTGCTGGCAACCACCTGGAAAGATTACTCATCAGGATAAGTTTATGAAGTTAATAAAAATTTCAGAAGACATTTATTCAAAATGATGCAAATGAAACTCAGAAAGATGCTGCTACAGAAACTGCATACCCCATATATTGATTGTTCAATGTAACCTGCTGTTATGAGGTTCCATGCAAAAGGAATTGTCCTAGAAAAATTAAAATAAAATAAAAAATTAAGATTTCCTTATAATATACCTCTTACAGTGATAAAGCATTATGCACGAACAATATCACCCAGCCTTAACTCGCAGTGGAGGGATTCTCAAGCGCATAACTGAGAGTTTTAGTTCTTTTGATAAAAGCACATTCTTGACTATATTTCATTAAACCAGTTAAATATATATATATATATATATATATATATATATATATATATATATGCTGTATACCATATCATAATAGGGCCATAAGGATGCATTGTCGATTGTGTGGATAATCAACAGAATTATCTGTCTGAACATTATCAATATATATAAGAAACGATGAACTTTGATCCTGCTATGTTTGCTAAGGCCACAGCACAGATTTCGGCTTTTACTCTCCTTCCCACCACTGACCATCCCCACTCTCTCTCTTCTCCTCTCTAGATTCTTATTCTCCTACCAAGGAACATATAGTCCAGCAGTTTAAACTTCTAAAATCTAAGCACAGATGTCACCATAATTTGCAGTAACTTTTATATACAAGTCTAAGAATTATTAGTGTCATACGAAACAATGGTGTGTAAACTAAATAAGGGCCCGTTTGGGATTGAGTTTCATAAATGCGGTTTTCGGAAAGAAAATTTGTATTTTTAATTTTTTTAGTTTTGAAAACTATTTTTGGTAGAAACAGGTAAATAGATTTTTTTTCTAAAAGTATATTTGAAAAAAGCAATTTATAAAAAATTAAAAAATCAGTTAATTAAATAAAAAAAATTCAAAACCTGCTTTTAGAACCTTTAAAAGTAATCCCAAGCACATGCTAAACAACTAAGTTACAGAATCTTCAGTTGGGGAAAAATAATTCAAAGAATCCGTGAATTCTAATGAAGACAAAACCAAGTTGGTTGTGCTAAGTATTAATTTGTGCATGCCAAGCTATAGATAGCTAAATTGTCATTTGCAAGTACAGAGAATCATTAGTACCCAAAATATCTGTTTTATAACCAAATATATTTTCACACACTAAGATATCAACCATGCAAAAAGGCTAAAGCACAAGCAATATCTCACATAAAGAATGAGTCAGAGTGAGGTGCCTAAAGAAAATTTGTAGTCCCCACGTCCACAACAGTCAATCACCCCCATCTTAAGCGTTTCAAATTTTTGTACATAAATCAAATGAAAGTCATCTCGCACTTTTCCATAATAACATTTTTATCCATGTGTTTTTAATGAAATTTATTTCCATATCAATTAAAAAATAATAACAATTTAATCAGAGAAATTCGAGGCTAAAACTAAAGATTTGGCAAAATGGCTCCAAGTTTGAGCATTTAATGCAATCTCCTATAAGTACAAATCTGTATATATGTGGCTCTCGCAACAAAGATCAATATATATGAATTGACACAAAAGTAATTTGTGGTGCTCATCGACAAGAATATCAAGAACCCAGTAACAACTACCCAAGCCACTTCCAGATCGATTTGCCCTTCCATTTTCCCAAGATTCTGCCTCAGCAGCATTAGCCAACCCACTAATGAATGATACATCTACTGGATCCCATTTCGCGAATTGTTTAGAGGAAATAAAAAAGAAGACACCAAATCCACCTTGATACTTCTAAGGAGGAGATCAATAATAGTATTAAAACATATAAATGTTTATGCAACTTTACCTTTTTCACTAACAACTACTTGGCATATAGAATAGTAAACATTTTATGCATTATTAGATCATAAAAGAAAGAGGGAGGTAAAAATTTACTTAGCAGGAATAAGAGCAAGATAGGTAATAGCAGGAGGCAAAATCTGAACTACAATGTGACCAGCAACAAGGACAACAGTCAAACCCTTGCATAGCCTAGTGAATCCAGTAAAAAACCCTGCGCCCTGCCCAATTACCAAAATAAATCACATCAATCTATTCAGCACAAGCAAGATCCACAGAGATGCAATTATAAATTGAAGTGTAAATGAAATTCAAGATCCATAAATGCGTAGACTCGGAGAGAGAGGTAAAATTTACCCCAGGAATCACCGGAGAGCTCATAATGGAGAGAAATTTGAAGGAAAATGCAGATGATTTTCGTTTGATACGACTTTTGGCTGGTTACTGAACAAAGGGTTTTACAAATTTGTACTGATTTTCCAGAATTATGAAATCAGTTCCTTAATTACTACGCCGCGACCTTTCAATTGACTTGTAAATATTTTTCTTAAATTCGTTTCATTGAAAATTACTATTTTTGTTGAGAAATAGTAATTTATATACTATTAGTTCTATTTATTTTATTATATTTGACTAGTACACATTAAAATAATAAAATAGTCTTACTAATATATCTAAAATAATGTAAAGAAAAATAATATTTACTTTCGAGATTCAATAATATATTTTACAGAATCTAGAAAAAATTATTATGAATTCTTGGAGATTTAATATTACATTTTTCTAACAAAAAACTAATAAAAAAACATCTGAAGTAAAATATGATAAAATAAAATGTCTAATAATAGTACAATAAGTCAAATATCATGTACAAATATTAATTTTTTTCTTAGTTCAGGTCATTATTATTAGAAAAAATTGCCAAAAATAAAAAAAACTTTGAAGATTGTATCAAAATTAAATTAAATTTTCTATTTTCTCATTTAAATATATAAAATTTTATCAATTTATAAATTTCAAAGAAATTCTAGTGATATGACATAAAATTTCGGTAAGATTAAAAAGACTACATTGACTAGAAAGCTGAATAATTTTAAAAACTTTCAAAGACTATCGTTTCTGTTTTTCCTAAAATTTTAAAACTTAAATCTTTTGAGCGAAACTCTGAAGACAGTAAAATTTTTTTTCTCTTTGCTCTGCTAACCAGACAATTTCCAGGCACGACAATTATATGTATTATTTTTCAAATTTAAAGAGATATTTATGTTTCAAATTTTTTTAAAAAAAATAACGATAGCGTTTTAAAGTTTCTAAGATAACTTAACTTCCTACTCAGGATAACATTTTTAATTTCGTCGAAATTTTATGTATGTTAACAGAGTTTAGCTAAAATTCTTAAATTGGTAAAGTTTTAAAAGTTTGTGTATTTAAATAAGAAAATATAAAATTTAATTTAATTTTGATACAACCTTAAAAGGATGTTTGAGATTGTTATTGAGTGTTGTAAAAGCAAATTTTGAATTTTTTTGATCTAATTGACTGATTTTTTTTAATTTTTATAAACTATTTTTTTTGAACATATTTTTAGAAAAAAATATCTATTCACATGCTTTTACTAAAAATATATTTTAAAACTAAAAAAAATTAAAAATATAAATTTTTTTCTTAAAAAGTTTTTTTTCGAATCTCAATTCTAAATAGGCTCTAAAAATTTAAGTTATTTTTTGCAATTATTCTTTATGATTATTTTTTTCTTTTTTTTTTTTTTTAGAATTCAGAAATATAAATTTATCTTTTTGGGATTAATAGTAAAAGATGATAGGCTCCGGCTAGCATTTACAATTTACCGTTTTTATAATCTTATAATAGTTAGTTTCCTTCGCTTGTGAGTCTAACACATCTTTCTCAGGGAAAAAAAAAAAAGATAAAACTTTTGCTCATTGTATGTAGGTAAAATTTTTTAACCACAATTAAATTGAGGCAATTTCATTATCTAGTAGTGTTAAGAAAATAAATAAATATTGATATATTCACTTATGAACGCAAACAATAAGAACATATCATATTTAAAAAAAAAGTGACTTTCATATTGTACTCTAATTTTGTCATGAAGTAGATCTCAATTTTGAGAGATTTTTTTTGTTTTTTTTGGATAAAAAGAGTTCAACAATCAAATAGGATACAAAATGTCAAAATCCATTAGCACGGTACTTAAGTTTTATTTTTACCATGAAAATAATTTTATTAATTCAAACTAGAAATATATCGATATAAATAAATATAAATTCACTAAAAACTATAGATAATATAACAGTGAAAATAGTCACAATATTTATATTAATAGCATAATAAATCGGTTCGAAACATACAAATTTAGTAATACTATAATGACTAGAATATATATGATTACAGTTCTATACTGACAACCATAATCTAATTTATTATCTATCAAAAATATTTTATTTGTCTGGACCACTTACACATAAAAATACTGTAAAAATACGATGGAAATAAAATGTCGTAATAAGGACAAAATTAAACGTTATAACAAGACGATAAAATTATAAAAAATAAAATAAATAAAATAAAAATATAGATATGTGAAATAAATACTTATTTTAAATATAAATTAATAAAAAAATATAATTGGATATTCAACGAATTGATGTAGATAACACACAAAGAGTTAATGATATTTCATAACTAATCGATTGAGCAGCAGCTCGTAAACCACCTAAAAAGACATTTAGAGAGGATGGACAATTAGCTAGAGTTGCAAGTGCTCATAAACACCTAAAAAGACTCTTGGAACTAGTGGACAAATACAAATTTAGTAGTTCTATAATGATTAGAATATCTATAATTACAGTTCTATATTGACAACCATAATCTAATTTATTATCTATCGAAAATATTTTGTTTATCTGGACCATTTACGCATAAAAATACTGCAAAAATACGATTGAAATAAAACATCGTAATAAAGACAAAATTAAACGTCGCAATAAAACGATAAAATCATAAAAAATAAAATAAATAAAATAAAAACATAGATATATAAAATAAATACTTATTTTAAAAATAAATTAATAAAAAAATATAACTGGATATTCAACGAATCGATTATAGAGATATAGATAACATACAAAGAATTAATGATATTTCATAACTAATCGATTGAGCAACAGCTCCTAAACCACCTAAAAAGTCACTTGGAAAGGATGGACAATTATCTAGAGTTGCCGATGCAATAACAAAACTGATTGTAAAAGGGAGTAAATCGGCCACATTAAAATTACCTTCTAGGAAGAAGCAATAGCAGAAATAAGCATTGGCTAACTCTATGCCAGCAGTCTCGATAATATAAAGAATGCAAGCGCGTTATCCGGAATGATTTGGCATAATGTGTCTATAGGTAGAATATATTGACAAAAATAAATTTTATTTGAGTTATTCATTCTTGTCGAGGAAGGATAGATCAGTCTTTTTGGCATTATCGAGGTAAATTGCGTGATATGAGAAATCGAAGAACTTCAAAACAAAGCCAGAGGGGAGGGGAGGCGAGGAGGGAAGAACTGCACTAGGAGAGAATTTTTGAGCTGGGGATTGTTTGGTTACGGGAAAAATAGTTCACGAGTTTCAGTACCATATTTGGTTATTGTAGTTTTAATTAGTTGAATATAAAATTATTAAATAAAAATATAAAATTAATAATTATTTAATAGTCTAATTTTTATCATTAAAATTTTGATTTTATTGATATTTCAATCATAGTTACCAATTTTGAATTAAATTATTAATTAATATTTATTATTTAATAATGATATAAAATAATTGAATTTTAAATATTAAAAATTAATTTTAAAAACTAATTACCATAAAGTTAAAAAAAACAACTTAAAAATTCGGATCAATTTGTTATCTGATCCATATGGATCAACTCCGAATTATTCTGCAATTGACTTTAACTCGACTCTAAAAGTTTGGGTTGTTATATTATGAATCGAGATCCATATTGTATTATGGATCGAATACTTTACACTTTACACTTACCAAATCACATGAAATTTGAAGGAGGAAATAATTTTTGTTTTTTTACTTATCTACACTTAGTGCATTTCCAACAGTCTTTTTATTTCATTTTTTATCTAAATTTAAAAAATTTTATATTTTCCAATAATTTTTCTATTTTTCTCTTTACTTATCTCATTATCTAAAATTTATATCATTCATCGTTAAATTTAAGAGCCACTAGGTGTTCCTAAATAATATTTTATTATTTTTATTTTTTTCTCTTTTTACTCCCTTTTTTTTTTTGTCTCTTATTTTCTCTTCGTCTTTTTAGATAGTTTTATTAATAAAAAATAAAAATAAGTAGTAAGATAAGAAATATTGTTAGAGTACATAATTTTCAAGACAAATTAAAATAAAAAATATTTTTTTTATAATATGGAGTGAGATAAAGAGCATCATGGGAGATGCTCTTGCTGGTTAACCAATTCACTGCCAAGGTTTGCTTCTATGTTGTCCAGTTATGAACTATATTAATAAAGTAGTATTTAGTTTATGATATGAAATAATTATAGATAATGAACTTTTACGTTAAAGATGATGAATATACAAATTATGGATGATAAACTTATAAAGTGATGATGAACCACTAAGTTATATATCGATGAACTTGAAAGTTGAACATGAAGAACTTATAAATTATAAATGATGAAACTATAAAGTAAAGATGATGAACCTATTTATATAATATTTAATTACACATACATCCGGGAACGGATTCAGAATTTTTTTTTTATGAGCCAAACCTAATTTAATAGATAATAAATTAAAAATTATATAAAGATACTAATACATATAAAAAATATATATAATTTACTATGTCATAAATCACATTGGTAAACAATATAAAACTTTAAAACATTGGAAAGAAAAAAAATATTGGGGTTAGTTTAATAGGTATATTTATTATGAAATAGTTATGATAAATATGAGTTATGAGTTCAATATATCAATCTCTACAAAATGTACCCAAAAAGATATTTTATAATCAATTAATTATCATAGTTAAAAGATTATTTCAAGATGATAACATATACAATATTTAAGTAAATATTGAACTAAATTTAAGAAAATAAATCAAATTAAAAGTTAAATATTGATAATCAAGTAACAAATATTCACATTTCACATACTAATAAATAATAATATTATAAATATACGAAATTATTCAAACATTAAATAATATATAATTTCAATTCAAAAAATTTGGATACCAATAATACCATAAAATCTAATTAACGTTCATAATTAAGATTATTAAAAAAAATGTAAAAAAACAAATGAGTAAAATATATGAAAACCAACCTTACAAGTGAGAAAGTATAGATTTTTTATGTAACAAATTTTATTTTTTTGCCTTTTTTTTTTGTTATTTTTTGCTTGTATTATGTTGTTTGTCTTCTTCCACACCAAATAAAGAACAAGAATGAGGGAAAAAAAATTAGAACACATTAAAGTAGGAAAGAAAAAAAAACGTGAATGAAAAATAATAAAGGTTTAAGATTAAAAAAAGGAAAGTAAAAAAGATAAAATAAAACATTAAATAAAGTAAAAAAGACCCAGAAGTAATATAATTTTTTTATATTTTATATAAAATTAAGTTTAATTTATCCAAATGGAGGCAAAATACTAATATAAACAAAATTTTTGAGGCCTAAAATAAATAATAGGAAATATTATATATATATATATATATATAAAGTTAGAATTTACAGTTTTTTATATTAATATAAAATATGAGTTATTTATCACAAATGTGTTAATGAATTAATACAAAATTTTTCACATTAATTAGAGATTTCAAATTTAAATTTTAAATATACATTTATTTTAAAATTTTTGAGAAAATGTTTCGCCATCTTTCGAAATTCTATCTAATGCGCTTTAAACCAGTCTAGATTAAAAACTAAAAAAAAAAAAAAAAAGGGTTATTTGAGTTTAAAACTTTTAATTTCTCCAAATCGCAAAATTAGATTGCTAAATTACGATGGAAAGATAAACACTCTTAATTAATACATAAACTATGATTATGTGGACAAAATTTTAGGGCCTAGAAAATCTAAAAGCATATATATATATATTGTTTTCCAATAGAAACAAAAGAAATTATCTTTTCCTAATAAATTTTAATTTAATGGAATTGGCCTGTAGTGTAAACTCTTTTAAGTTTTAACAAAATATTTATTATGAGGCAAATATTTTATTTTATTTTTTAGTATATAATATTATAAAAATGAAATCCATGATATTTCACTTTTACCGTAGCTATTTCATATAAAGTGTAAAATTTTCCTTTGATTTCCACACGGAGAAATAGGACATAAGATTTTTGTAGCTGGCAGAGAACCTCAACCACAAATGAAACTGGATATTCCTCATAGCCAAGCAAGCGGATTAACAAATCGTACGTGGCCCAACGGCATATCTCAAGCAAGTCCCCTTAGCCAATCAAAATACACATTTAGATTTTTCCCGCATCTTCTTCTTCTTCTTCTTCTTCCTTTGATCCTTTCCCTATAAAGAAATACTTGTGTCCAAACCTCACTACCCTTTCTCCATTATTCTCACCTCATATTCTCCTCCACTTCTCCATCCAATTTCAGATTCTGACAATGGCTACTAACACATTGATGAGCTGTGGAATCGCCACTGCTTTTCCTTCTCTTCTCTCCTCTTCTAAATCCAAATTCGCCTCTTCAATTCCTCTGCCTTGTGTTAGTGGCTCCTCTCGCATCACCATGTCTGCTGACTGGATGCCCGGCCAGCCCCGCCCCCCTTATCTCGATGGCTCTGCTCCTGGGTGAGTAATGTGTACTAATGAATGCTAATGGGGATAGCTAATCTCTAATCTTTTTTTTTTCGAAAAAAGAAATAAATTAATTACAGAAATTTGATGGATTGTTTGTTTGTGTTATTTTTGTGTTTCAGTGATTTTGGATTCGACCCACTTAGGCTAGGTGAGGTTCCTGAGAATCTTGAGAGATTCAAGGAGTCTGAACTCATCCACTGCAGATGGGCTATGCTTGCTGTTGTAAGTTTCTAATCTGTTCTTTCGTTAACAGTAATGGTTGGGGTGAAATTGGTGTTCCTTGAATTGAATTTGATGGAATTTTTGCAGCCTGGGATTCTGGTACCCGAGGCCTTGGGATTGGGCAACTGGGTGAAGGCACAAGAGTGGGCTGCAGTTCCTGGTGGTCAAGCAACCTACTTGGGCCAACCAGTTCCATGGGGAACTTTGCCTACCATTTTGGTGATTGAGTTCATCGCCATTGCCTTTGTTGAGCACCAGCGCAGCATGGAGAAAGACCCTGAGAAAAAGAAGTACCCCGGTGGTGCTTTTGATCCTTTGGGCTACTCGAAGGACCCTGTCAAATTCCATGAATACAAGGTCAAAGAAATCAAGAATGGTGAGCTGCTTCTTTTGAAAACTAGTTTGCAGATTATGTAAATTTCAATATAATAAAATGTTTATAGGCTAATTAGTATTTGGTTTGTAGGTCGGCTAGCATTGTTGGCATTTGTTGGGTTCTGTGTGCAACAATCAGCATACCCTGGAACTGGACCATTGGAGAATTTGGCAACTCACTTGGCTGACCCATGGCACAACAACATTGGGGACATAATCATCCCCAGATCGATTTCGCCTTGAACATTTTCGTATTTTGTAAAATTCCATGTAATCTGCTTTAATGAAACACAATTTCCCTATCTTTCGGTGGTGTAATATTTACATATTTTCCTTATCCCCTCAATGATTTTCTGTGAAAACTATAGTCTGACACTCACTTGAAACAGCTATATTTCTTCTTGTATTTATCATTAGAATGTTTCTGTTTCTCCATAGCAAGAATTGTAGCCCTTGAAATCCATTAAACTGATCGATGTCTTGCTTCTGCTCACATGCTTTTCTGTTGACCAGTATCACTGATCACAGTAAACTTCATTTGCAATGGCTTCCATTGAGTAACCGTCAAATGCAGTATAGGACATTCCTCGCACTGAGTTTATTATGTCTGATTGCCCATTCTTTATTGACTCGAGACGTTGCTGGGTTGTATCATCGTTAACACTGGAGAGAACAAAATTATGAAATTGTATAAGAAATCTACTGGCACAGGAACTACTGCAGAAATTTAAATTATTAATTGTAATAAATATTATGATATGCTTAATTTATATTTCATTCCCAATTTATTTTCTTCATTAAAAGAAAAGCGAAAAATCAATTGCTAAATTTGCTTTGATCTGCCCAAAAGTTTCTGATAATAATAGGAAATTTTACAAAATTGGAAAAACGGGCTAAAGTATTTACATTTTAATTGACACTTAAAAGCTTTTTTCAAAAATACCAAAATCTCCTAAAAATTATTATTAAAATGCACACAATTATAATAAAAAGAGCACAGTCGGTAGTCGGTATATCTCTGATATATTTTGGATATATTTTAATTCGGTATCATTAGAAATACCTTAGATATACTTTGATTCGGTATACCTTAAAATATTTTGTGTATATATTGAGAATTCATTATAAATTTATTGGATATACCTTGGAAATTTCTTAAAAATACATTGGATATACTTTGTAAATACCTTAGAGTATACTATGAAAATTTTTGAGAATTCCATGAGAACACATCAGATATGTTTTGATAATATCTTGAGTATACTATAAGAATATTTTAGAAATTTTTTAAAACTACCTTAGGTTTACATTGAAAATACCTTAGTAATTTTCAAAAAAAAAAAAAAGGAAAAGAAGATTTAATTAATTAAATCACTAATTTACTATTCTTTACAAGCTTTTAAAATAATTATATCACTTGGAATGTGTGACCTCTCTCTCCTTTTGTTTTGCCTTCCACATAAGCTTTATTTTACCAATAAAGTTTTAATTAATCCAATATTATGTAAAATAAGGAAGCAAAACACAAAACAAAAGCAAATTTTTCAAATGAATTTCGCCTAACGGTAACTCAATTATATAAATTATAATAACTCAGTACTATAAAGATTATTTGTAATACAAAAATACCTCAATTATGTAAATTGTAATAACTCAGTACTTCAAAAATTATTTGTAGCACAAAAGTATCTCAGCTTTTATTTTGTAACTAAATAGTATTTTTGCTTTAAGTTATTATAGCTCATTTAGCATGGTGTTTGGAAAAAAATATTTTTCGGAAAATATTTTTTCATATTTTTAACTTTTTTGAGTTTTGAAAACTTTTTTGGATAGATACAGATAAATATATATTTTTTTCAGAAACAGATTTGAAAAAAACAATTCATAAAAAATTAAAAAAATTAGTAAATTAAATCAAAAAATTTAAAACCTACTTTTGGAGCATTCAACGGCCCTCCCAAACACTCTCTTAGTTTCTCTAATAGAAGTATGACATGGAATATCCAGATAAATTTTAATAAAAACAAAATTAATTGTAATACCCAGTCAGTAAAATCAAAATTTATCTGATGTGGATATTTCATAATACAATTATGTTAGAGAGACTAACAGATAAAAACGGAAGTACTATTTAATTACAAAATAAAAATTGAGCTACTTTTGTGTTACAAAATAAAAATTGAAGTATTTTTGTATCACAAAAAAATTTGAGGTACTAAGTTGTTACAATTTACATAATTTGAGTACTTTTGTGTTACAAATAATTTTTCAGATGCTGAGTTGTAACGAATTATATAATTGGAGTATCGTGGATGAAATTCACCCAAATTTTTCCGGAAACAAAATTCGATTACCTTGGATATAAAGATTTCAGTTCCAGAAAGTATCAAAAGGAAAACACTAGAGAAACTAGACCTAAAGCCAATATATATCTACGATATTCTGCCAAATACTAACCCAACAATACAATCAGAAAACAAATTCCACAAATTCTATCTACCAAATCCATACAAAGTCCTTCCTTGCCTCTTGTTATCCCTTCTACAAAAGAAGCCATAGTCTATTGAGATCTGACTCTGATGCTTGAAAAATTATGCTTTTAAACTTCCTTGCCTCTTGATATTTGGGAAATTTAAACTTCCTCGTTTCTTGCCTCATGATATCCCTTCCACTGAAGAAGCCACAGTATCCTATTATCAAGAAGAAGAAAAAAAGAAGAAGATAAAATTGAAAAAATAGATATAAATAAAAAAAATTTGTGAAAATAGAAAAAAAAAAAAAAATTAAATTTCAGCAATTGCTGGAAAATCCTCATAATAATATCATCCAAATAAGCATTGGAATATTGTTTTATACCGTGAAGAAATGTATGGATTTATATATGTCCCAATGGCATGCATCTCATTCTATCTTCTATTAGAGAGAAAATAAAATAAAATTTTGATCCTTCGACTTTATAACTTTTTGCAAGTAAGTATTTCAACTGAAAATCTATTTAATTAATAATTATGGGTTAGATACTAAATATTTTATAAATTAATAAGATAAATATTACTTTCAGTAATATAATTTAGATAAACATATGACTAATACTTCAGATAAACATATTATTATTGGTCCAATTTATATATATATATATAGATATTCTATATTAATAAGATTAATTTTTGTACTATGGATTTACAATTACGTCAAAAATTATTTCAATAATATTTTAGTTTGACAAAATCTTTTAAAAATGTATAAAATTCAACTAATTTCATTAATTTAATGAGATATTAATGTGGTATGTGATTGATAGAATATTTACGCTCCTACTACATCTATACTCTATAATAAAATCTATGTAGCAAAATACTATAGCTATTATAATGTTGTTCCATTTTTGTCTTTTTTTTCTCTGTAAGAAAATGGCGTTGCTTTTGTCTACTTCTTCCTAAAAGAAAACGATGCCGCTTTAGCCCCCCTCTTCCCCAAAACAATGCCGTTCTCATTATGAATTTTCATTCTAGCGATGCATCCGAACTCCCATACAAACATGCAACATTATTTGGCACTCAAAATCAACTTGACCGAAACTATGCTTTGCCATATAAGTCTCAGATTAACTTGATCAAGAAAGAGAAAAATTTGTTTCTTCATATTCTAGCTCTTAATGGTTTTTTGATAAAATAGAGAATAAAATAAATTAAGAGAAGAAGAATGAGGTTTTGGATGGCTTAAAGCAAAATAGATGGCAATTAGATAAAGAAGGAAATAAAAATGGCTTTAATTTTGTGAAAGAAAGAAAAATAATAATTCTTTTTAAACTTTTATAGTCTTCTTTTTACTTAATAAAGAAATAGACACATGTAAATCTTATACACTATAATTAAGAAAAAGATTAGTTGCATGTACACCAAATGCCATGTGAGAATTTAGATTAAAAAATTTTAGTTTAATTTAATTATTTGGCAAACTTCTCATTTGATTTTTAATCTTTTTACTTTTTCAAAGAAACTAGACTATGGATTTAATTTTTTTTCATTTTGAAGCTCTAAGTTCGTTCTTCAATTCTACATAGATTGCCCACTAGGAAAAATGGCATTGTTTTACATTGCTTTTTCTTCTTCTTTGCCTCTCTTTCTCTGCCTCATTGTCATCCGCCCATACAAGTTCCTTCTTATTTGGCATTCTCTTTATGCCTCATTGTGCATTCAGAAAAAAGAGAAGAAATAACATCTATTCGAAAACTCAAGCAAAAACAAGATTAAAAAAAAAGAATTTTTTATAGTAAAACAGCTCCCTTTCCAACTTCATTTTTTTGCCTTTTTCTCTGCCTCATTGTACACTAAGAAAAAAATAGCATATGAGACCAAATCAAACTAGATCCCAAACAAATAAACTCACATCCTCATGTAGATGCAGAACATTGTATGAATTAATATGATAAAAAATAAAACAAAATGAAGATTGAAAAAATAGACTTATCCCAACAAAATAAAAATAGAGGTATAGTAAGTCGGAATATCAGAACTAGAACATAGGCACCAACAGGAGTCAAACCCTCTATCGACTAAATAGCAAAAATATAACTATAAAAAAGATTGGAAATTTTACAAAATTACCAAAAAACGAATACATATTTTTATTTTTATTTCCCCTAAAAGTTTTTTTTTTAATTTTACCAAAAATTTTTAAAATTACATCAGTACCTAAATCTAAAAGTCATTTCAAAATATGGCCAGAATTTGAAAATCACCCCAAAATATACATAGACAGTATATTTTTGAAATACTTTCGGTATACTTTAGAGATATTTTGGTTTAATTTTCAATAAAAAAAGCAAAATAAGAAGAAGAATGGTTGAATCATTAAAGAAAAAGAATAAAATTAAATCCAAATTCAAAGCATATATATATATATATAACTTAAACTAATAACATTCAATTCATTGTTGATATTGAGTATACCTTTCGGAATACTTTGAGTATATTATGATAATACTTTTGGAATACCTTAGAAATAATTTAAAAAATTCTTTGGATATACCTCAGAAATACCTTAGAAATATTTTGAGTATACTTGAGAATTCATTTGAGAATTCCCTATAAGGAATTCTCTGGTGATATCTTCGGTATATTTTAGAAATACATTTGGCATACTTTTAGAAATTGCATACACAGGGAATTCCCTGGTGATATTTTCTGTATATTTTAGAAATATTTTTGGTATACTTTTAGAAATTGCATAGGAATACATTGAAAATTCTCCGAAATCCTTTGAGGAGAAGAAGAATAAGAAGAAGAAGAGAGTGTTGTTGATTAAAACTCAATCATTTGACTCTAATTCTTTGTGACTAAGTTCTTAATCTCTTGATTTTAACGTCGGATCAATTTATCCTTCTATCTTTGTTCTTCTTATTAGATTCTTATAAATTTTCATTCTTCAGTTGATTTGAATTCCAATTCTTTCTCATAGTCTCTCTGGCAATGGTTTATGCACTAACTTCCATTTGTTCTCGACTCTCTTCTCTCTACTTATCGCCAACTAGAATTTTATCAAATAAAGTTTCACTCATATCTTGATCACAGCTCCCCACTAACACAATGCGCTTGGCTTTCTTGCGATTGTCGAAACTTTGACAATCTCTTCGATAGTTCAATTCTACAACAAGTCATTGAGAATCGCTGACTGGAATCAATTAATTAGGAGATGGAGGGTTTAAGTTTTCTTGCCGGATTCCATTCTTGATTTTCCGTTGATGATATCTGCTACTCCACATCTAGGCAACATCATCTTGGAAATCGTTTCGGAATCTAAAGTTCCAGTGGTTTTCAGATGGTAATTGAGTTGGTAGGTTTTGATTGCAGACTCTAAAAGATCATCAAAATCATCATTTTGATCAGCGAGCTGGGATTGATTCTCAAGTAACCAAAACGCTCAAGATACTGTTTGAGCTTATGGAGGCCTTTGATTTTTCATCCTTGTGGCATCCTTGAAGATGCTTGAGGAAATCAAATGTTGATGGTTTTTTGTTCTCATCTTTTGATTCTTCAAAATAAGCTGCTTCAGTAGTAAGGTCAGTGAGAAGAAGAACTATGGTTAGTAAGCTTTGGAAGCCATACTAGAGAGTTAATGGGGCAAATCTTGTTTGGTTTGGTAGTAATTCATGAATCTTGAAGTGTATTTATAGGCTTTTTTCTTATGAGGTACTGAGTACATACAGAATATATAGAGTCTACATCGATCAAACTAATAAAAGAGTATTATGTAATCCAAGAGAGTGTGGATGAGTTAGCACGGAACTATTCCATCTTAATCAATAGCCTCGAGTTCGAGCATTGAGAATACAACTACCTTAAAATTCTTGTGGGAGTATTTTGTTGCCCTTCAGAATCCTACCCGGTATGAACATAATTAGTCTCAGTCTGTTGATATATAGACTGAGAACACATATGGTTCACACAAAAAAAGAGTGTCATGTAAATTAAATAACTTATATGACACTCGATAAATGCTTAGGTACCTAGTATAAAAAATACTTTAGGTCTGTAGACTATATAAGACTCAATTTACCATATCATCTATACGTTAATTTAATTACACGGTGATATATATATATATATTGTATTCATATCAACTAATAATAATAAAATAATTAAATGCATATTTTTTTTTGTTAAATTAGTCAACAGATGACGTAATAAACTGAGTCTATCTAAAAATTTCTTTTGACATTCATTTATTAATTTAATATATATAAACTCCGTAATTTCTTTAGGAAACGTTTGAATTGAAGAAATTTAAAATTCATGGATTTTAAATCTATGGATTATAAAATTCATGGATTCTGATAATTTCATCTTTTGGTTTGACTATAAAATTCATGGATTGATGATGTAATTTCTCTTATAATCATATTTGATTCAATGATCACAATGCATGGATTTAACAATTAATTACCAATTTTATTCTTTATTAAATATTGATAATTTATTATTAATTAAGCATATATAATCAATTCCACTATATACTTAAAATTTTTAAAAATAAAATTAGTTATTTTATGAGTTAAAAACTATAAAAAAATAAAATTATTATATGTTATAATGTTTAATTACATTGTTAAAAAATATTTTTTATTAATAATTTAATGCATATTAATACTATATAATAATAATAATAATAATAATAATAATAATAATAAAGCAATTAGTTCAAATTAAAAGAAAAATAATTTTTATTTTTTAGGATTAATGATAGTTTTGGAATATTATTAATTTATTAGGGACAATATTGAAATAAAAAAATATGGTAACAATCCTTCATTGATCAAAATTTATAAATTTTGAACTTTCCCATCTAGAATGTGGGAAATCAAATCCTTCAAAAACGAATAATTTTGGTAGATGAAAGATTTTTTAAAATCCATGAATTTTGATAGTTTTTCAGTAGTCAAACGATGTATTTAACATAGATTTATGGATTATTCAAAATCTCTCATTTGAAATCCCTCAATCAAAACATAATTTTAAAATTTTTAGAAATTAACTAGAAATTAATATATATGACAACTTGGATGATTTGTATTGGTGACGTTAGTGATCAACGGCTACACCCATTCCACAAATACATCAGCAATTAATACGAACCTAATTTATAAGCATTTAATGGAATATTATGCAATGTGAAGAACGAGCTTTCTAAGATTATTCTTACAAGAAACGTTACTCAATTTGGATAAATAGGCAAAAATATATATGAACCTAATTTTTTTATTTTGCTTGTCATAAAGGAAAATTTATATTGATAGCACTCCCTTTTTTTAGATAGAGTCGATGTAAATCCTGAGTCGAATTATTCTAGATCATTATTTTATGTTGATATATATTGTGAGTTTCCAATTAATTTAAGTCAATTATTAAACAAAGTTATTTTTATATATAAATTGACAATAGCAGTGGAAGCTTACCTGTTGGGGCGAAAATTTCGTGTTTTCAATGCAACGACTAGTCTGGTTACTAGAAATCGAGCGAGTTCCACAGCACTAACATTTTTAGATCTCTTGATAACTTAAGAATTGATGACAAGAGGTAATCCCACTAGATTGTGAATCCCCCCATTCAAAATCCTATGATCCATCGATCTCAGGAGACACTACAGAAATCAGATAAAGATCCCGGGATCTCACGATCCGTGATGACAAGAGGTAATCCCACTAGATTATGATCCCCCGATCTATGATTCTATGATCCATCGATTCCAGAGGGATACTACAATCAGACAAGATCCTATGATATCACGATTCGCAAATCTTATGACCCCGTAAAACATCGCCAATCCTTATGATTCACGATCCGAATATCCTTGTGAAGGACAAAAATACTGCACAGCCACAGTGCATAGGGCAGGACACTGACACGATAGGTAATAAGCATTAAATGAGCATACAATTCAAGCGCGACGCCTGATGACTAACGTGAACAGCTAGTCATAATCATGACCTGACAGAGTCGGCTTGAGCCATATTGTGTCAAAAAGGGATTAGACGTATGACGGAGGAAAAGATTATAAAAACTCCAAGCAACATGCCTAAGAGGCAGGTTAACTCTTGATCTCTCTAGTTATCCTCCTGTCAAGTCTTATTGTTTCAACCGTCCAAGGATCACCAATGGTGAGAGACAAAAGTTATCATTGGTGTGCTGAGCATGGACCATGGTTGGCGAAATATCGATAGGAGGACTAAGTTCGAAGACCTTGGACGGAACTCTCCAATCTGCCATCCCCGTGACACTCATGTATCCCCCCGTAACTTAAATCCTGCCCTGAACCATCTTACTACTGGACCTATACCTAATCCCACCACAGACATTTTTCATGTTTTGCAATAGCTTATAGCCACTATCAACGAAATGAAACAAGATATAGTCACACTTAAAAACCAAACACTAACCCCTTCCCAACACCACTAAGACGAGCATGAAGAAATTTCCACCTCTACCCGAGATAGATCTTTTGCCAATACACTCACTCACCAAACTCTCCACCTGCTATTCAAGAAATATTCATCACCAAAACCGACCTGTATCACACAATAAAAAAATCTCATAAAAGAGTTTCAACCCTCATCCGGAGACTTTGATTATGGTCTATGAAACACCTCACCTTTGGCTGATCATTTGGTGCAAGATTCTTTTCCAAACATGAAATTGTCACATCTACCCACTTATGATGATTCTGGAGAGTCCCAGAGTCACGTCTCTCAGTTTCACATCACTATGGCTTTGTACACAAACCAAGACTCGGTACTATGCAAAGTTTTTTTGACCACACTGGTCAATTTAGCCCAGTAATGGTATCAAGGCCTCAAACCAAACTGTATACACTCTTTTGAGCAATTGGCCAACTCTTCAATACGCGTTTTGTCACCAGTATGCGTATTCACAAAGTATCAGCAAATCTTTAAAAAGTACATCAAAAGAAGAAGGAAACCCTGAGGGAATATGTCAAACATTTCAATAAGGAAGTAGTCTTGATAGATGACTTGGACCATAGTGTTGCAATTAGAGCATTCACAGTAGGAACCACATCCAAACTTCTATACAACTCACTAAATCTTGATTACCCCCACACTTTCACCAACCTCATGATTTGCGCCAAGCAGCACATCCAGCTAGATGAAACCATGAGAGCAGATGGTGATGCCCCTAAGTTACGGATACCATCGATGGCACGATCTTTTGACTGACGGGATCCTTCCCTTGGAGCTAGCTATTCCAACAGGAGTGAACGGCGTGATCCGCCGCTGTATCAAGGACATCAAGAAAGAAGAAGGGGATATCAAGGTCATCCCTATCCCTTTGAAAAAATAGACACTCCTCTGAATGTCTCTAGAAAGGAAGTGTTGATAGCTGTTAGGCATGCTAGAGAATCATTAAGATGGCCCGGTAAGCTAAATTCTAAGCATCTTAAGAAAAGAGACCAGAATGGATACTGTGAGTTTCATAGGGATCCCAGCCATGATACTATGGAATGCTACAAACTTCATGAGGAGATCAAATGCCTCATACAAAGGGGGATCGCTAAGGCAGTTTGTGTGATCAAAAGTCTCGCATGAAAGGCCAAGGCCACGAGCATCCTCATAACCTAAAGCCAAACCAAATGGGCCAAGGGGAGAATCGTCGGCTCTAATCAACATCATTGTTGGTGGAGTCAACTTGTCTAGACGGGTACCCAGGAAACAAGAGATGTTCATATTGTTAATAGCCAAAGCCATATGGCCCTAGTCACTTTCTCTTCTCAAGATGGTCTTTGGCTGCCTCATGGTCAAGATGATGCACTGGTCATAGAAGGTCATATCCACAATATACTAGTGAGAAGGATCCTACTTGATAATGGAAGTGCGGTAAATCTTCTGATGCTCATTATTTTTTGTACCTTGAAGAGGTCCATCTCGAACCTCAAGCCAGTCTCTTTGCCACTTGTTGAATTGGGGGGATAACAAGTTCCAATCAAGGGATCAGTTTGGCTAAAGATACATATTGGTACAGATGAAAGGTACGAAGATTTCCTCGTAAACTTCATGATTGTGGATTTCTTTTTCCCTTACAATGCAATTTTGGAATGCCTATTTCTCCACGACTCCTGTGCATCCACAAACATCAGATACTTAACAATGAAGATCCCCATCATCCAGGGAGAGATAGTAGTAAAAGGAGATAGGTATGTAGCCAGTGCAGCCTATGCAATGGCCCTTAAAGGAGATATAGAAACGCTAACTATGGAAACCCTAGCTAGGGAACCCCCAACAGATAACCCAACACCCATGGAAGATATCAAATTAGTGATCATCAATCAAGACAGGTGTGTTCAGATGGGGGGAAGCCTAGAGAGCGATGTCAAAGAAAAGATCCTCTCTACTATAAAAGAATATGTAGACACATTTGCATGGGCCCTAAGGGAAATTCTGGGAGTAAATCCCTAGCTCATTGCCTTTGCATAGGCCCTATATGGTGTTTTATCTTATGTTCTGTTAAGAGATTCTTGTCATTCTATAATGCTCTCAAGCCTAAAGAAGTTTGAATGGAACAAGGAATGTCAGAACGCTTTTGAGAATCTCAAAGCCTTCCTCCAGTCACCCCTTCTCCTTAGTAGACCTATAAAAGGCAAAGATTTATTCCTCTACCTTTCTATAACCCATAAAACCATAGGTGTTATGTTGATCTGAGAAGAAAAAGGGGAACGGTATCCCATCTATTATTGCAGCCGGGTCTTGAGAGGAGCAGAAACACAATATTCCAGATCGGAAAAGATGGTCTATGCTTTATTTTTGGCAACAAGGAAGCTTCGCCTTTATTTTGACGGTTTCTTGATCATAGTCCGAATAAACCATCCCTTCAGGAAAATCTTGTACAAGGCAGATGCCACCAGATAAGTAATAGAGTAGGCCACTCAAATCGGTAGTTTTGGTGTTCAGTATGAACCAAGGAAAGCTATGAAGGCTCAAATCCTAGCTAATTTCATAACGGAATGTAACATAGAGGATCACAAAGAAGAAAACTGGATGGAGAAGCTTGGAAGTTACACGTCGATGGAGTAGCCAAACAACAAAAGGCAGGAGTTGGTATCATTCTTACCAGTTCAGTATGATTTAAAATCAAGTACGCTATATGAATTATATTCCTTGCGACTGATAACATTGCCATGTTACTAGAATCCAGGTCGTGCAAAGAGTAAGGCCAGTGAACCTTATCATCAATAGTTCGGCAGATTACGAATGAGTTCGGGATAAAGGAGGCCGAAATGGTGAGATACCTGGACAAAGTCAGACAACAAATTGCACTCTTAGATAAGGATGGTACAAAATGGTCAGTTGAATAGATCCTAGGATCCTACAATATGGAAGCAGATGCATTGTCAAAACTTACTCAGGAAGGGGGGCCTTTTCCACCACGTATGCTAACATGATCACTCATCTTGCCAAGTCATTCCACAGAGCCGGTGTTCATTGTGGAGGGAGACAATTGGATGAAACCAATCGTTGAATAGCTAGAAGAGGGAAAGCTTCCGCCAGAAGAACCTAAGCATAAGAAATTCTTAAGAAAAGCTGCAGCGTATTCTTTTTATGAAGGCATACTATACAAACGATCTCACACCTACCCCTGGCTCAGATGTATAGAGCCCGCAGAAAGAGAATATATTTTGAGGGAGATATATGAAAGGATTGGAAGTGCACATGAGGGTGTTGATGGTACTACAAGAAAAACTCTGCTGCAAGGATATTACTGGCCTATATTAAACAAGGATGCCAAGCTACTAGTAGAAAGATGCGAAAGTTGTCAGAAACATGGTCATTATTTTAGTGCTCCCCCAGACAATCAACACCTCATAGGGGCAGCTTGGCCATTCGCACAATAGGGAATTGATATTGTAGGACCATTCCCAATAGCAAAGGCACAAAAGAAGTTCCTAACTATGGTAGTAGATCATTTTACCAAATGAGTAGAATTAGCGGCAGTTCCCACTATTACTCAAATAGAACTTCTTCTTTGATGAAATTATATGCAGATTTGGTATCCCTACTAAGATCATAGCAAATAATGGTAAACAGTTTGACAATCAGGAATTTTGACAATTTTGCAAAAACTTAAAGATTAACCTATGTTTCACATCAGTCGCACATCCACAAACCAATAGACTAGTAGAAGTCACTAATAGGACTATTATTCAAGGGCTAAAGAAAAAGTTGAAAGAGGCCAAAGGAGAATGGACGGAACACCTGTCGAATGTCTTATGGTCTTATAGAACCACACCACAAATAGCAACCGGCGAAACCCCATTCAGACTTCAGTTACCCTAATAGAAATAAGCATCCCAAGCTTCAGAGTAATCCATTACAATGAAGAAAGAAACCCTCATAAGGTAAGATCTAGCCTCAACCTCATGGAAGAAGTAAGGGTGAAAGTACTAATAAAACCAGAAGCATACCGGAACCGAGCAACACGAACCTTCAACAAAGGAGTCAAACCCAGAAGTTTCCAGAGGGGAGATCTTATTTTAATGAGAAGAGACATCCAGAGAGGAGCAGCAGGAGTGGGCAAGTTGGATATAAATCGAGAAGGGCCTTATATCATCTCACAAGTAGTGGGGCCCGCGACTTATAGGATCGCTGACCATACAAGGAAGGAGCTTCCTCGAACATGGAATGCAAGGAAGTTAAAAAAAATACTACCTGTAAGTATAAATGTAACTACTATTTTTTGAATAATATGACTTTATCAAACATTATATCGTTATGAGATTCGTAATCAAATGGTCTCTGATCCCTCAAAAAAGAGGAATACTACATCGTTATGAGGTCTATAATCAAATGGTCTCTGATCTCTCAAAAAAGAGGAACACTACATTGTTATAGGATCTATAATCAAACGGTCTTTGATAGAACACTACATAGTTATGGGATCCGTAATCAAACGATCTCAAAAAAGAGGAACACTACATCGTTATAGGATATGTAATCAAACGGTCTCAAAAAAGAGGAATACTACATCATTATGGAATCTGTAGTCAAAAGGTCTAAAAAAAAAAGAAAAAAAAAGAACACTATATTGCTATGAGATCCGTAATCAAACGGTCTCTGATTCCTCAAAAAAGAGGAACACTACATCGTTATGAGATCCGTAATCGAACGGTCTTCGATCCCTCAAAAAAGAGGAACACTACATCGTTATAGGATATGTAATCAAACGGTCTCTGGTCCCTCAAAAAAAAGGAACACTACATCGTTATAGGATCTGTAATCAAACGGTCTCTGATTCCTAAAAAAAAGAAGAACATTATATCATTATAAAATTCGTAATCAAACGGTCTCTGATCCCTCAAAAAAAAGAACACTACATCGTTACAGAATCTATAGTCAAAAGAGGATACTAATCCTGAAGCAAATATGCTCAAATTCAAGATTACAAATAAAAGTTCAATACAAACTCACAAAAAAAGGGGAACATATACATATATATTTAAGCAGCTGCTGGAGACCCAGGGTCACCAGCAGTTCCAGGATCAGATTGATGACCCTTCTCTTCCCTCTCCTCATCGACTGTATGAAAGCTCAAATCCAAATCGGGACATCTCTTCTGGATATGTTGAAGGACAGATTCCTTTACCTCCTCTTACATATCCACAATTTGGAGAACTATAGAATCTGCCCTCTACTTTGACCGCTCTATTTCCTTCTCATGATCCACAAGCAAACTACCATGACATTCAGCCTAATGGATCAATTCCTTCTTTTAATGGGATAGTTCCTGAATCTCCACTTCTCGAGCCTTCAATCGCTCCTCAGTCTGCATGAGTCTGACCTCCAAGTTGTCCTCGACAGTCACAGCCACAACTCTCCCTCCTTAGCAGCTAGTTGACTATCTTTTTCTTGCAATAACTTTGCCAATTAGGACAAATTATTTCTTAGCTTAGCATTTATCGCTTCAAAAGTAGTAAAGTCCTTCTCTAAGCTATCTAGCCTCTCGTAAGCGGTGGCTCCCATAGTCACAAACTGTGAAAAGAGGCACCCGGAAATTACTACCAACCACAACATACATGAAGAAAATGAAGGATAAAGAAAATGAACATAGTATAAGACATGCATAACAATTCATTAATACCTGAAAAGTAAGGGTTAACAACTGATTCTTGAGGTTCAATCCAGTAGCCAGCCTTTCACGAGCATCTGCATCATTAAGAAACTGGCAAGACCTAGCAAGATCATAGCATACACCAGGTCACCACAATGACACGCCACTAGGGGATGCTTTGTGCCTCATAGTCAGGGCTCGTTGAAAATCCCTAAAGACATCAATTATTTCAAAAGAGGAACCCCACCTACAGGTTTCTTCTGGGGGATCCCGTGTGACTATTGGATCCACATCTTCAGGAGGGGTTCCCTTCGCTCCAGCAGGAGATAAAGTGATCACCTCCTACATATTCCCTAACTCAACTTCCTCACTAATAGGAACAAAGACCCCTAATCCTGTATCAGGCGGAGACCCTGCGATTCCAAACACAAGGAGGCCAGCAACAAGCGACATCCCAAAATCCTTTTCAGGAATAGGCTTCAAAGATTCAGCAATATCAACAATTTCACCCAAGCTCAAATGCGATGCTTTTCTTTTTTTCGAAGCCTTCACTAGCATCCGAGAAAAAGGACTAGCAGACTATAAGGTTAAATAACCTCTTGGGTCAATCAACTGCTCCTGCAGATCATATATATATCGTAAGTACATGCAGTCATGCCCTTCCACAAGGGCATTTTTCTTGAGGAGTGCCAACCTTTCCTCCTCTACGTTAGAAAGTTTGGATTTCTAATCCGGGTTATATGGATGAGAGTTCTAGCTTAAAGAAAGATCCCCCTATCCCTTAAGGTCGGCTATAAAGAAAATTTGTTTCTCCTAAGACAGGTATGATTTGGGAAGATCAGTGAATAAGGCCAATCTAGGACGAGTCTGAATGTAGCGATGCTCCTCCCGATGATTCAGAACGAAGACATGCTTAAAAATCTTCACGCTAAGAGGGATTGCCATCTCCATACACAGGTTTATAAAAATTGTGATCATAAGCCAACTATTAGGGGTCAGTTGGCTAACAGGAATATAATATAAATCTAGTATATCCTGCACAAAACAATGGAGGGGGAACTGCAGCTCCAATTTTAGAAACTCCTCATACACCCCCATCTTACCCTTTTCCACAATAGTAATGCCTCTCTTACCTGTAATGCTCATGACATAATTAGCAGGAACCTATATTTATGGGATAAGGCAAGAAGATGATTTTACTTCAAAAATACTCTCCTCAAAATCCACTAACCATACACTATGAGGAGGGCAGCAAGGGGGTAAGTGTTGTAAAGGTTCTTATGGGGGCAAAGTACTAGCTAAAATGGCCAAGGTAGACACAGGCACCTCTTGGGCCATATTAGCCCTACCAGAGGTGGAGGGTTGAGAGGATTGATCCCTCAATAGTTGAGATAGGAGAATTTCATCATCATTGGGGGAAAGACAGAACATTGCCTACGTTCCAACGGAATTTCATCCGAATTTGAGTTAGAGATATTAACGGCGCCGATTGCTACGTCCCTATCAGACACCGAGGCCTCAGAATTCCTCAGAGAACTTATACCCCTCCCGTACTTCGTCACTTCAAAATCATTTTCTAAATTAGACAACAACAAGAACTAGTTGAAAAACAACATGACAAAGGAAAAGGGGGAAAAAACAAGAAGAAAAACTTACTTGAAAGACTCATCACATTGTCGAGAACAACAATGGAAAGTTAGCACCAGGAAAATGACTTTCAGAATAAATCGCTGCAAAACTCTAACCAAAAACCCTAACAGCCAAACGTGCCAAAATGACAACAAGAAATGAAAAGCTTTAGAGACAAGAAAGATATTAAAATAAACTGTATCTGGGATGGTTGGGCTAGGCCCAATAACCAAACGCCACGTGGTACCTAGTCATTATGATGAGCGGCATTTTCGAGGCAATCATATATTTTTCAAAATAAGGCGGTAATAGGTAAATGCACTCTTACCCTCGCATCATCGAACATAAATGATCGATACTTCATGGGAAAAATATGATGACAAGAGGTAATTCCACTAGATTGTAAAACCCCCGATCCATAATCCTATGATCCATCGATCCCAGAAGGAGATGCTACGAAAATTAGATAAAGATCCCGAGATCTCATGATCCGTGATGACAAGAGGTAATCCCGCTAGATTGTGATCCCCTGATTCACAATTCTATGATCCATTGATCCCAGAAGGATACTACAATCAGACAAGATCCCATGATCTCACGATATGCGGATCTTATGACCTCGTAAAATGATATCGCTGATTCTTATGATTCACAATCCGAAGATCCTTGTGAAAGATAAAATTACAACACAGCTATAGGGTAGGGCACTGACACGACATGCAAGAAGCATTAAATGAGTATACAGCTTAAGCTTAGCGCCTTATGACTAACGTGAACAACTAGCCATAATCATGACCTAACAAAATCTACTTGAGCCATATTGTGTTAGAAAGGGATTAGATGTATGACAAAGGAAACATTTATAAAAATCCCAAGCAATATACCTAAGAGGCAAGTTAACTCTTGATCTCTCTAGTTATACTTTTTTTCACCTCTTCCTCTTACTAACTTAAGCATTAGAGGGGTTTCACCAGAGTTATCCTCCGATCAAGTCTTATTGTTTCAATCGTGCAAAGACCACCAGCTGCGAGAGACAGAAGTTATCAAGAATGATGAGAAATATGTAGGAAATCCCTCTGAATTTCTTTGGAGCAGTTTTTAACTTAAAAAAAATTCTGATTATAATGGGAGAGGCAGTTAATTTCTAATTAACTTCTCCTATTTATAATGATTCATAATTGGACCTTGGGCTAGATCAAATTTACATAGACAGTTCAAACCCATAGCCTAACATTATATATATATATATATATTGATTAAATCATTTTTTTATCTAAACTATTTAGTATATTACAATCCAGAAGTTGCATACTAATGTCATGCCAAATATAACAATATATTAATAGCATAAAATACTTCTTAAGTTTTAAAATATATTTCTTGTTGTGAAGATGGTATCTGATCAATCAAAATTCCAAATGTATTTCATATTTAAAGTTCGAATTCAAAATCTCTTGTTAAATGAGGAGAAGGGCACTACTCCATATCCTATCTCACATCAGAGGAACAAATTATATTATTTTTTTTTTGAAAAGAGAAATAATTTTATTGATTCAAACTAGCGATACATAGTGACAGAGTCATGGATTTTATTAAGGGGATCCAATTAGACAAGTATAAAAATAAAATAATTTACTTATAATCTAAAATAAAATTATAAATTAGTAATTATATTGATAAAGTCAATATGTTAACTCCTTTATAACTTAACACAATTACAACAATAACATTTCTCTTTTGTTGTTTATATTTTGAAATCATGGCATGATAGATGCATTGTTAACACGTAGAAATACATATTTTTCAATTTAAGTTACCAAACAATCATTCAATAACCTATCTCCCATTCGGTTGTGTAGTTCACTCTTGATGATATTTATCGATGAAAAAGCTCTTTCCACTTTGACAATAGCAACTGGTAAAATCAGTGACAATTTAACCAACAAATAAACCAAATGAAAAATAATATATTTTCTTGTGGCAATCATCTTATGAGCAAGATCTGCTATCCCTACTACTTCAGAAAAGTTTCCATAGGTTTCAAGTTGATTTTCAAGTTCATATGGATAAAATTCTGCGAGGCAAAGTAGCTTTTTTTTTTTTTTTATATCAAATGTAGAAAATGAATCTCTAGGATCAAAATATGTCATAGATAAAAAGTAACTTTATGTTTACTTCATCAAAACGATAGTTCTATGAACATGTTCAATTAAGTTAGATAGATAGCTTATGTTAAGTTGTAGTCCTTGGTCATTGAGAAAATTTTCTAAATCAACCTCAATATTATTTGGTTTTGATGATTCTTGAACAACAATAGGTTTAATGACAGATAAAGATGTTGTCTCGTCAACATGTAATATTCTTTTATAATATTATTCCATTATCTAAGAAAAAAGATACAAATTAAAAATCAGTAACAAATATAGCTCTAGATTATTTATGAACTACAATCAAATTATCAACAATTATGACTATTCACATAATAAATAATCAAATAGTCATAAAAATAAGAAATAAATTGAAATAAATAATTTTTCATCTCTTTTATTTTAAACAAAACAAGAAATTTTTAATCCCTAATTATTAATATAATAATTTATAGTTAAATGGACTATAACAAATTCTATAAAAAATTACAAAGTGTAGACATAAAAAATTTGCCATAAAACTCTTAATTGTTGATTTTTTATATGATATTTGATTAAAAAATAGTGAATGTAAAAAGAGGATTCAATATATAGAGAAAATAAGGTGAACGTAGAAGAAATGGTTCAAAACAAAAAGAAAATATATTATGATTCTTTAAAAGTGATGTCAAATTTACATATGTACCCTTAAATTTTAAAAATTTTAGAGAGCTCATTGCCTCCCTTGGCCCCTTAGTCCCTCTGTCCCTGGCGATGTATTAATAAAAATACAGATATAAATCTGCTAAAAAATAAAGATGATAAAACAGTAAAAAAAATCATAGCACTTAGATTAATAGGATAATAAATTAGCTCAATGCTTACAAATTTGATAATACTATAGTGAGTAAAATATCTATGATTTCAGTTTTGAACATAATAACGATCATAATCTGATTTATTATTTTTATTAGATTGAATATGTTTTGTCCGTCTGAATTGTCTATACAAAAATAAAATACTGTAACAAGACGACAGAAAATAAAATACTGCAATAAAACAATAAGATCATGAAAAACAAAATAAACAAAAAACAAGATTTCCTAACTGACAAGGTTTTGTTATTCACTTAATATAATAGAAATTATATATATTTTTGTATATCCTCCACCAGACCATGCATTAAAACTAATTATCTGCTCGTATATTATTTTATATACTGGATTTTGCATAAAAACATGAAATAATAAACAGCGCCGGAAAGATGTGTCTGAAGTCTTTCTTAACTAGGATGCCAAGCTCAATTTTGTGTTTAATATGTTTTTTTTGCCGATTACATCTTTCAAAAAAGCTCTCTCTTTCATTTAACGTTAACTTTTTGTTGGCCATTGTGTAAAAATGCACTTGATTTGGAGCTCAAATCTCAATTTTATAATTAATCTTTTTGTTAAAAACATTATACTCCACCTGTAGTTTTGATAATTTACACAAAATTAACTTTTTTATTTTCTTCCTATAAAAATTATAAAATTTTATTTTTTTCCAAAAAAAATTACTTTGGGTAATATTCTCTCACCAAATTGCTTATATGGATAATGACTTTGTACCAAAATGCTGATATATAATGGTAGATCATCATCCACGTATATATCACATCAACAAATTTAAAGAATTGTGGTCAAATGTCGTTGTACATGTCAGTAATTCAGTAAAAAAATTGGTAAAAGTGATTTTTATAGAAAATAAATAAATTTTAATAAATTTTATAAAAAAATTAAAAATTATTTTTCCACAAATTATCGAAAATACAATTAAATTAACCCTCCAAACGTTACTTGAGGCTTATAAAGGCCCTATTTTTGTAATTTTATTTGTGGCCGCTGATATGACTAGATTTTCCATCTAATCTAATTTACTGATATGAGAGTTCTATTTAGTTGAACAAAATTAAAAACTATAAACCATAAGATCTGGCTAATTTTTATTTTTATTTTATATCCAACTACCTCAAAAAACCTATTTTCAATTTCTATTTTTCAATATAAATTTCAAATAATATAAAACAAACAAATAAAAAATTATATATAACCATTCTCCATCTGTCAAGAAAACACATATCTAGAAAAATATTTTTGGATTCGAGTGACGAAGCTAATGATTTGGCTTTGAATGGATTTAATAGAAATTTTGTGAGAATAAAAATTAATTCAAGAGGAAATAATGTTAATTATATCAAAATTAATAAGGAATTATCATCCTTAGTGATATCAATTTTGATAATAGCAATTTAGTTTAGTTCATTTTAATAAAATTTAACTATATATATATATATATCCATTTCAAGTCAATTTAATTATATTTTATTAAATATCCTTTCTTTATATATATAAAAATATCCTAGTCATGACCAGCAGTGGACGCAAGAATAACAATGAACGAGGACTAATAATAAAATTCAAAAAACAATAACAGTAATTTAGATAAAATTATATTAAGTTAGCATATAAAATACTAAAACTAATTACAGAAAAAATAAAAAATAAAATATAAAAATAAAGCAATTCCAAATAGAAATAATGGTTGAAGAATTGAAATTACATAATAGATAAAAAAATAAAAAAATTATTTAATATATAATTTTATACTTGTAGTCATCAATCAAGTAGAAAGAATAAAAAAAAACTAATTAAGAGAGAAAATGACAAAAAAAATAAATAAAAAAAATATTTTTAAAGTAAATTGTGTTCCGTAGAAAAAGAAGAATAATAAGTGGTGTGATTATTTATTAAGAATTGAATTTTTAAGATTAAGTGAAAAAGAGAGTAAATAGGGAATTGAAAACATGAGAAAATTAATATTTAAAAAAAATTCTTTCGCATTTATTTATTGTAAAGTCAGAGATATATATGAAAATTAAGAGAACTAGCAATTAAATATTAAAAATTTTATAAAATAAATAAATAAAATTTTAATAAATCATTTAACTCATATTTATAAGTTTATATTATAGTAAATATAAATGATATATAACTTTAATTTAATTTAAACTCCTAAATAAATATAATAAGCATATTACATATAAAATTATTTTGAAAACATCAAGCCCCTACTCATCTCCGCATGCGTCCGCCGGTGGTCATGACTCAACAAAATTAATCTAATTTTTCTTTTTTATAATATTAAATTTTGGATTGTCTGGTGGAAACAAAAACTAATTTTCTGTTTTCTTATTTGATTTTGAAAACTTATTGTAATTTATGAAACTCAATCAGAAATTGAAAATGTAAATCTTTTTTTTTATATAAAAGAATTAATTTTATTTCATAATTATGGTGAAAAACATAATATTGTGTTGGACTACTCAAGCCATCAAGTTTACCTACTTATGTTACATCCCCTTACTCCGTTTTAAAGCAGTAAGGTAAATGAGTAGTACTCGCTTAGTTGTTTTAAATAATTCACCATATTAAATTATTTAATATTTTTTCTCTTATTATTATCTTTACTTTTAATATTTTCTTATTTTTTTCTTTTAATTATATTTAAATTATATATATATATATATCCAAATAAATACTTTACACACACCAAAAACCATTATTTTGTATCTTGCAATAAAATATATATTTATATTTGAATTTTACACTTTATATTGGAGTTACATGTCTCAATATATATACACTACATGAAAAAAATCTTTGATAATATTTTACAATACTTTAACAAAATATAACAAAAATGATTTGAAGTTTTAAGCTGTTTTTTGACCGAATTCCGTCCTTCTAACAGCTACTCTAATATATCAAGTCTTTTAGAACTACACGAAGAAAATTACCCACGCTAAGATATTAGTTTAGTGGTGGTTCATAAAATAAAAATCTTACATACAAATACATATAATCACGCTACATTTACATATTATATATGTCACAAATAAAATGTCATATATTATTACAGATTTTATGCAGAGTAGAAATAATTACCTCATACACAACGTGTATGCAAAAGTCTAACTATAATTAAATTTATTCTAAGTCATTTTTTTTGCTTTTTTCATTATTTGGTTTACTCAAGCTCATAACACATTTGTCCAAACTCATCAATAGAAATATAAGGTTGTCATTTCCGACTTCTTAATAGTACATTTACCGGCTTTTTATAGTCATTTTCGACTTCTTAATAGTGCATTTACCGACTTTTTATATAGTCATTACCAGATTTAATAATATTTTGTTGCGCGCATTTTGTTTTTCCCCTGATTGGCATGTCAAACTATCTACTATTCTACATCTAAACTAGGCGCACTTAGGCTTTGAAATTATTTTTATCGTTACCATTATTATTCCGATAATACTTTCCTTTACGTTTTCTTGCAAATATATTTATTTATTGATTATAAAATTACAAATATTGCAGGTTAATATGTTATATGTCTATATGTAACAATAAAATTAAAAAAATTTATAACAACTATCACACATATATATATTGTCATATGAAAAAGACTAAAATGCAAAGTTCACTTTTATGGCAGATTCCAGCCCTGAGCTTGAGCCTTAATTTTGGCACATTTCTGGTTTGATTCAGATCTTATGATCTCCTATAAACTTTTAGTTTATTGTTTTAACTTAAATTTTCAAAAAAAAATCAATGGAATTCAAATTTTCTATCAAAAGTTATGACCAATTTATTATAAGTTGTTCGGCTAAAATTTGCCAATATTGATATGGTTCTTCTAAATCCGAAATTTTGTAATACATGTTTGACTCAGTTACAGCCCAAATTTCCATTTATGTGCTTATAAAATTTTTAGTATTATGTGTTAAATTTTATATCCAATTATCACAACAAAAGTTATGATTAAATTCATTAAAACTATTCCTGTGGATTTGTAACAGGGCATATATTGGAGTGATTACAAAATAATTAATTCAATAGTCCTATGCAACTATGTTTATGCCCAAAATTTCCAAATCTAAAACTCATTCATACACCTCAACATTTCACTTTATTTTAACGCAAATTTCAAAAGACAACAATTTTACATTTTTCTTCATTTTTTTCATCCCTCGATACAAATCAAAGCCAAAATTGACTAATACACCTTACATATACTCTTATGCTTACAATATACCTCTCATATACTCACCATAAGACATTTATACTTATATTTCAAATTCTTATTTTTAATTACCAAAATGCCCTTTTTAACTTCCCATTGGCTCGTACTTTAATCACTCCTATAATACTTGTATCATTTTATAACATTTATATAATACCTTATATCACTTATATTATCTTATATCCCACATATTTTCACATATATTTTGTAACACCTCCTTACCTCACTATGTAATAATAAGGTAAGTGAGTATTAAAAAAAAACACTGGAATATTTTTTTTTTTTTTACTAAAATATTTATTTAAAATATACATATATTCAATATAAAAATTTACACACTCTAAAACTCCTTAATTTATATATATGGCTATTTAACTTAGATTTATATCCATATTAAATTCCCTACAATAGTATTACATACCCCAAAATATTTATACTACATGAACTACATGAAATAAGTTTTTGATAATATTATACAAAATTTTACTCAAATATACCAAAATAAATTTGAGGCTATAGTTGCTACTAAATGGATTTCTGCTTTCTTCTGACAGCTAATTTATCTTTTCCAAAATGTCAGTATCTGCGCGAGGGAAAAACACCCGCGCTAAGCTACTAGCTTAGTGGTGCTTCATAGGATAAAAATCATACATAAAACTCAATATTTCACTTTAATTTACTACAAAATTATATTGGCAACTATTTTTCACACAATACATTTTTCTAAGTCACATGCAAGCATACATTTCATACAAACTTCACATTTTATGGCATGCATAATTTTTATCCAAGAAGCACTTACCAAATCAGCCTCTAATCCTTCTCTTTTCCTTTCTTTCCTCCTCTTGTTAAGTGGCCTTTTCCTTGCCCTTGTCCACCCCTTTGTGGCTACATGCTTGGCCTTTACAAAAGAAACAATATATCACTAAATGACACATTCATTCAAGGTTTATGTATGAACATTATGTTGTGTTCCTAATTCTCATCTACCCTTTTTCATAACTTTATTTCCTCATCTTTTTACCTTATTTGGGTTCATTTTAACCTAATATCATTCCCTCCATTTAAGACAAATAAAACAGCCCCTTAATATTCAAATCCTTTTTCATAACATTCAACATCAACTAGTCATATACCTAACATCAACACTTCTAATCATCTTCCCAAACATATCTTCATCATAGGGCAGCCCCTTCCTCTTCATTTTAGGTTATGTTTCATTAGTTTACAAGTCACAAA